>JAZKJV010003040.1:0-222742 GCA_037367405.1 Ottelia alismoides | reverse complement strand
TTGAGGGTATCACATGGTTTTATCCTGCTCCTCAGTAGGTTCCACATTAAACCCCTAGTGTTCTTAATTGTTTCTTCGATGGAACGGGTTTGAATCTTGGGCTTGTTCCATTAGATTTTAGACATTTGTTTCTTTCATTGATTTTTTATTCGTGCATTGAAGATCATCATTTTTTTTTTGAAGATCATCAATAACATCATTTTTTTGTTCCAAAGTTCTTGTTTTTTCATTGATTTTTTATTCATGCATTGAAGACCATCAATAACATCATTTTTTTTGTTCCAATGTCTGGAGATTTCAATCCAAGGTTTATTCTTTTCAAGAAAACAATTAGTTTTCCTAAGAAAACCATGATTCTAGGCGACAACAATGTGGTATGCAATGAATCATTCAACAGTGCCTAGGGTTCCTGTTGAAACCAATCCAGGCAATCACTCCACGCGATATTCATGTGTACTCTCTTTGTGCCTCGCCAACTATCGGTCGCAATGGCATATGGGGATCCAAGCTCTAAGCCCTCCTTTTCGATGCAACCCCAACCAACGGGTGTAACCCCCATGGCCTTGGCCCCTGCAAGAACGTTGATTCCCTCATGGTCCCCAGATGTGTTTCCATGCGCGCGAACCCCATACGTGCTCCTCTATCGTGGTATACCACCACAAGGTGGCGTTTCCCTATGTGTGAGACCCCCATGGTGGCACTTCCCTCGTGCTATCCCGATCTCCAAACGATGCTCCAACGTGAGGACCTCCCTTTTGGTGCAGGTGATGTTCTTCTCTTACGATGCGAAGGCGATGGCGGTGGCGATGGATTCTCCCCAATGGAAAACCCTAGATGGAGATCCCCTCACACGCCCTAAGAAGGCCTCATTGGGGCGGTGTGGGGTGGGTTCTCAATGGGGAAACGTAAATAGCATGGGATTTTTCCCTTTATCCTTTGCCCTAATGGCCCTACATAAATGTTCTGGTGGTAATGCAGTGTGCCTACCACCCAAAAGACCGGGGTTCAAACGCCCCCTTGTGGGGGTTGCATTAGGTAGTCGACAACCAGTGTAAAAAATAGTCGAATCTTTTTTTTTGAAGCCAAAAAGGGAGAAACGCGCTATGGTGTTCATCCCAAATATATTAAAAGATGAGAAAATACTTACAGAAGTCAAGACTCGAGTAAAGTTTTGGCATGTGAGATTACATTTTCAATATAAAAACTTTGCACAGCCAAGAGTTTACTATTTTGGCTAGCCATAATGCTCAAACAATGGAGGCATTAGCGGTGGTGGAAGATGCGTGAATCCCTACAGTGGTGGTGGTTTGAGGTAGGGGCTTGTGTTGCCAACAAAGGTAGCAGAGGTAGTAGGGGCGCGATTGGTGGAGGTTGTGGCGCCGTCGGAGGCGTTGGTGGCGGTGGTAGCAGTGTTGTCTCCTTCTGGACAACATTTGTTAGAGCGTCGAAGGTGAATTTTGTGGCTTCTTTTACCTCCAAATCTAGGGCTTCTATTTCTTCAATGTAGATGGCCTCTTTTCTATTTCTTCAACATAGATGGACTCTTTTCTTTTATGGACAGCAACTTCGAATGAGAATAGATCGATAACTTCAGGTTCTTCATCCTCAAGACTTTCATCGTAGATAGGCTCCTTTTCTTCTTGTGACAGATTTGTATTATAAAAGATCTTCTTCGAAGAGTAAAATACCTTTGTTTTCCTGATCAATATCGGGTTGTATCAAAGAGGCGACAATTTCACTTTTCTTGTTGACACAGGCTTCTTCCTTGAAACGTGAATCCAACCATGCTTATACATTGACGCTTGATGTAAGACATCTGAACTTCTTCGAACGTGAACATGAACCTTGTCCGGGGAGACTTAAATCAAATTGTTGTTCGTTAATATGCGATCGGATCGTTGAATCGTAGGAATGATTCAGATTCCATGCTCTCATACCAGATGATGCAGATAAAAAATCCAGCGTTGGAAAGATTACTTTAGACTTTAGAAATTTTGTTTGGTGGAAGAAATTTAGAGAGGTGAGGAAGAAAGAGAAGAACGCATCGGTTGCGCGAGATTTTGGAGACGAATCGTGGAGATCGTGTGGAGAGAAAGAGAGCGAGAGATAAATCTCAAATTTTCGTATATTCTAAACTCCCAAAACAAATGCCTACCATCCCCTTTATATAGGACAGTGGGATTACAAAATTAAATCGTGAATAATAAATTAAATTAAATTCCTAATCGATTCTAACGACTCTAACTTACTTCCTAATTTGACTCTAACTAAACTTATCTACTAGAAATGTTGAAATCACAATGTCAATTTATTAAAATAAAATAAGCAACTAATTAAAATAACTAATTAGAGACGGGAGTCCCTAATTTTGAAAAATTGCCTAATCTCTGGTGGCTTCAATCCAGCTTGACATGTGGGAAATATTACATCAAGAAGCTTGGTTTTCCATAGCATGTCTATCAAACTTTTCCCAACATCTATCAACGGATGGCCATTCTATAGAAGCGAATACGCTGAGGATGACTGTCCTCAGCCATGCACAGAGTCAATGCCCTTAACCACCACAAATCATAACGACCACCGCATCTAGATGAAACAAGAAATGATGTGATCTCTACTATCGGGACTTGACTAGATTGGCCAAGAGTAGAATCAAGTTGCTGTCAATGTCCGAAATATTACCCGAAGTAATGGAACAATGTCGGAAGTAAGGTTTTGATTTGTCGCTATCTGGTAGCAAGAACTAAAACATGTAAGAAACATGTAAGCATGCCACTCGCATCGTTCTATAATATGTTAGGCACAACCAATCAGTGGAAAAATAACAAGATCCTCATATAGACCTGTGATATGTTGAACGGACTGGATGAGGAAGAAATTGCTATGAGAGATGAACCAAATTCGTGTGTAGATATCAACAAGGTGAGATTTGGTTGTCTTTTGAGAACATGTCTGAGACAACTCATCTTACATATTCTTGGACTTCTCCTTCTATATGAGATTGGTTATAATTGTATGATGTACAACGATGGCCAACTAGTTCATGACCTGATAATTATCCTGCAGTCAGGATTCACAATCCTTGCTTTGAGAGGATCTTTCCGAGGACATAGAGATTATTAGGACCTCCTATATTACCTTTAAAGCTCGAGACCAAGGTACATACTATGCACCATTAGCTTAATATTAGCCCCCATATACCACAATAGATGAGGTGGATACATGAGCTTTTTCTCGGTAGACATTGTGATCGGATCAAAGGAAGCATCATAATCTAGTTAAGTATCACAGGCATCGGTAGGAGCTGCTTGGGCATCAATGATAAACACAAGGTGATGACAGTTAGGTGGCATCATGGTAGATCCCAGTGGCGTGGCACCCTAGTGGCTAGGAAATAGACTCACTGGCTAGGGGCGTCGCGTCACCTTGATAGAAGGGGGCACCACTAGGTGGTGTAGCTAGGCATGGGAAGGCCACTACAGATATGGTGAAGGTAGCACCACTGGGTCGTGCAATAGAAGAAACAGACATTGGCGGTTGTTGTAGCTGCACCATGAGCACTGTCGCCTGGCAACTAGGCCATAGATGGCACCTTGGCCGCATGAGAGAGGTGGTGTCTTGAGGTGGGGTTAGGTTCGCAATAGAGGTACATGGTTCCGGTCTAGGACCTTTGTTCTTATCCCATGTGAAAGAATTGGATGGAATGTGATGGTTCCTATTAAAGTATAGTTTCTTATGTTGAGCTCAGATCCTTTTCAAAAGGTGAAAAGTACAATGAAGTCCTTAACAACTAATAGATGCAAGAAACACTAGAAATAAAAACATCAATAGTTGCAAATGTTGCCATGGGGGTATTAAACACACTATGTAACATTTGTTGCATTGGCTTGTAAAAATCAAGATGCATAATGGGATGGCAAGGACAGTTTCAGAAGTTTGTCATGTGCTAGATCTAAGAAAGAAGGATCCTTTGAGTTTTGGACCCCAAACGATATAGTTACAATGCTAGAAGTGGTTAAATTGTGGGGGGGGGGGGTTGATATTGAGGTTATCAAGAGATGTGCACGTTCTATAAGCATGTGTACTGACTAGTTGTGTTGCATTGGTATTTACAGTCATGAAATGAGGATTCAAGTTGTCCCCTATATGGTTGGGGCACATGAGCCCCTATATGGTTGGGGCACATGAGTCAGAATTTGGTGAGCATCCTCAGTGAAAATGATTTTCTAGGAGAGAATTTGATGAGAATCCTCAGTGAAAATGATTTTCTAGGAAAAGTATCCAAGTTAGACTTATATGGGCATTATGTTTCCAGAAAACAAAATAGGAAACAATTTAGTAAGACATTTCATAGGATGAAGGATACACTGATTACATCCATTAAAATTCTTGGGTCCTTCAGTATTCCCTCTTCGGGAGATACCCTATATTTCTTAAGTATTGATTAGTTAAGGATGGTTTGTGTATTCATGATGAGGTATAAGATTTGAGCATATAAGATTTTCAGACAATAGAAGATTGTGGTGGAGAATCATACATAAAAGACGGCCAAGCATGACTTGTAGAGTTTTGTACATCAGAGTTCCATGGTTCTGCAAAGCGGAGGGTATTGGGAGACAACTCACGGTCATAGATACACCATGAAGGAATGGAGTTGTGGAGTGAATGAATATGACACTTTGGAGAGTGCAAGGTATATGCTCTCAAATGTTGTTCTTAATAGATATTTTGGATTGAGGTTGTAAATACAACATGATACTTTATAATCATAGTTGTGCACATGCTTTTGACTGCAAGGCACCTTTTGTGGTATGGAACACGTCATAACATTCATGAATATTGTGTTCGATTTGTCTCCAAGCAATACAGTTGATCACACTATGTTTGATTAGGTTAATATTAAAGGACTGTAAGATGATCAGGTAGACAAGTAAGGCCTCATAAAGAGATAAATCCTCTTGGATATATGATTTTAAGGACATGGTTGGTTGTGTTCCCTACAGGTTGCTAAGGAGGAAAGTCTCCAAAGCCATTTATTTAGAAGCAAAATATGGACACTAGGTTGGTGCTATAGGCGTGGAATCAATCATTAGAACTTATCTAGTTGTTAAAGCGGACGGAAAGTTGTTTGCAACAAATAGATTTTTAAGAAAAGTCAATAATCTCGAGCAGTGAATGTATCAGATAAAAACACGTAGTTGCAAAAGGCTACACGGTAAAAAAGAATGTAGGGATTACAATGAGGTGTTCTCTCCCATTGTGAAGCACATCCACCAGAGTGTGAGCAGCTATTGTACCAACATAGAGGCTTTGAGTTGGTAGTTAGATGTAATGACAACTTTCCAGAATGATGAACTTAGAGAAAACATTTTCATGAGTCATCCAAAGAGATTCAAAAGTAACTTACGGTAGTATAAAAGTTTAATAGTTTCATAGCAGGTCTTGGGTTTAATAAGAGCATGCGTGATTGTCATGTTTACCACAACAATGTGGAGGATTTTGTCCTTCATCTATTTATTACTATATGCCAATAACATGTTGATTGTTGCTAAGAAGTAAGATATCAAGATGATTATGAAGTTGTTTCGTTCATATTTGTTATAAAAGATCTCGTCGTGTCAAGAAAACTTTGATCAATGTAGTCAGGGATTGTATACAAGACAAATCCATCTTATCTAAAAAAGAATTACAATGAGAAAATTTTGGTGGCATTGGGAATATCTGCAACATAATCTTGGAGCACTACATCTGTTTGTAAATATTCAACTCTTAGCACTTTTTGCCCAGCAATCCAATTCAGAGGAATGGCCTATGCTAGCGTATGGCATGTTATGTACTATGCCCAAATGTCGTCTATTTTAAAAGAATTGTTAGCATATTCTTAGAAAATCATGGGAAGGAGCATTCGTAGGAAGGCAAGTATATTTAATAGAAATATCTGATATTGGTATCATCTATTAGAAGTGAAGTAATGTATAATACTATAGTGTTAGGCTTCTGTATATACTCGGTATCAGTTTATGTTGTAAGTAGACTTTGATGCGAGGAGAGCAATGAAACATTGTGTCTCTGCTTTCCGTAGTCCTGATGATTACCAGAATTTTGCCAATGTTGACTATCTTCCACAGAGGTTATGGCTTTAATAGATGATGCAAAGGAGGCATCTTTTTGAAAGGTTTCACTGGACATATCCATTTACATCAAGATCATGTTGTTGTATGTTTTGAAAGTCATAGTGTAATATGCCAAGCCAACAATCAATCGTATCATGAGAAGACCAAGCATATAAATGTCAGATATTCACTTAAATTGATCTGAGGATAGGATCAAGGTGAAGAATGTTAGCGGGATAGATAGCTTGACTAATATGTTAACAAAGGTAATTCATTGGAATAGGGTCAAACATTGTGTGAACTTGCTCAATGTCGGTAGTTGGTAGTGAAGGCTGGGGTTTGGGCCTTAACGCATCAGGGAAGCGTGTAGATCGCATCGAATATGATCTAAGGCAACTAGTCGTACTACTTACAAAGGGCAACAGAATTTAAAAATTTTAATAAGGTGAAACCATATGATTCGAGAACACTTCTCAAATCGTTTCATCAAGATCTCAAGCGAGTAATTTAGATTAACTCTTAGAGTGTGTTTGCGATAGTTAATCTCTAAAGTAAGAAATTCTTCTGTCTCAAGTCGATCCGATGTAGAAGCAATTGCAAGCGCGTAGATGACATGCGATGCTCTAGATGACATGCGGAGCTCCCACAATCCGAGTTGATGTTCCAAGGTTGGAATCTCTTGATTTCGTCTCATGAAATACAGATCCTTCTTCACGAGAGAGGAGCACCGAAGAATGCAGATACCCACAAGCAGTCGATTCGGTAGCACAACAGCGTTGCGATGACGGCAGGGTCTTCTCCAACAATATGATGGACAACCACAATATTGAGAGAGAGAGAAGCTTGGACGTGTAGATGGGAATAAAAGAGAGAGATTTATTGCTCTTGAAATTGTATTTTTCTAGAAAAGGCTAGGGCTACCCTTCCTTTTATACTAAATTGGATGGTGGACATGTACTCCTAATTCAAATCAGTAGTTGAGATTTTGTTGCAATAATTTGCAACAACAATTAATCAATTTAAAGAAAATAAATATGTTGCAAATAATAACACATTTAATTTCAATTAATTCAATAAGATTCTCATGAATGAAGTAGAATAATCAAGCCACTTCACCTCTCTCTCACTACCTCTAATGGAATGTTACAAGGCGGGAGCTCTGGCGATCAAGAAGGCGGGCGATGACCTTGGCGATCTAATCTCATTCCCCAGGTCATTTCAAAACTCTTGAAGGATTTTAGAATGGAATGGTAGTAAAGATCGGTTTTTCTAATCGATTGTTTACGAGTTTTTGATAACTTTGCCGAAAATCAATACATTTCGGTGAATTCTGGGCCTTAGCTGTTTGGGCATTAGCTGGTGGTTTGTTTGGATCTGGATTTCTAAATTCAGATATTGAAACTTTTGAATTTGTTTGTGAATCCTTAAACTTTTCTTCGGGAAGTTTTGTGAACAAGAACTGTTTGATCCATTTTGATTAAAAAAAGTCTCGAGTTACTTGTTGGTAATTCCTGGTTGGTTAAGCCTGATTTTGACACGTGGAAAGTTGATTGGAGAGACTTATTCTGATTCTGACACGTGGAGGTTTTGTTGAGAATCTTTTCATTCTGTTTCTGATTTGTTGATGGGAGAAATGGCTGAACCCAATATGGATTTGGAAAAAAATGAAAAAAAATTTCCTGTACTCTCACCGCCAAAGATTATTGCGAAAGAGCTGGTAATTGCGGGAGGAACTAAACCGAATGAGGTGAAATCTATAATCAAATCATATGCCTCTCTGATGAAAGATAAGATTGTTCCGCTGAAACTGGGACCGCCTGTGAAGATTCGAGATCATTACTTTGAAGGTAATGACGCAATTGTAGAGTTTTCGCAAGAAGAAATGATGGAGATGAGTAAGCCGTTCGAACTCTGTTTGATTGGTATCTTTCAGAAATTCAGACCGAAACTTCTGGAGATTGATGCAGTAATCAGAAAGGAGATGAAATTTGAGAACAATGTGCAGATTGGTTCCCTGGATGCAAGGCATATTATTCTGAAATTTGAGGACAAAAATGATTACATGAAAATGTATATAAGTAATACCTGGAAATTTGGTAATAATTGGATGTCATTGATTAGGTGGTCCCCTTATTTTCATCCGGGGGATTCATCTCCTAATGTACCTGTGAGGGTTGGTTTACCAATGCTGAGTTTGCAGTTTCTAAATGAAGGAGCTCTCAGATCTATTGTCAAACCTATTGGGAGATTCCTTTCAGTCGATAAGGATGTTACAAATTTCACTAGACCGGGATACATCAGAGTTAATGTGGAAATAGATGTCAGTGAACCGGTGCCAGAACACATAGTAATCAGATGTGGGGACAAAGATTTTATTCAAAATGTTGTTTATGAAAATCTCCCTCGGTATTGTAACTACTGCTGCTTGATTAGACATGATCAGAAGGAATGTATAATTAAAAAAAACAAGAAGGTTTAATTGCGAGTAATCGTAATGAAATGAAAGGGAACATTGATGCAAAGGCCTTTTTGAGACCTAAACAGAAATGGGTTATCAGGAACAGTAGTAAGAAAGAACCAATTACTGAACAAGTTAATCCTAATCAGGGTGCTGAGGCAGGGGAGGATGGTTCTCAAATTTCACCTGAGAATAGTGAAAAGAGGAACACGGCCAATTTGCAGATAGTAGATAACCTCTTTGATAAGATTTTGGACAAGATTGCATCTAAAGTGGTAGAAGAAAGTCCAGCTGGAAATGCTACTGTGGGTTCTAAGGAACCCTACCAATATGTGAGTCAAGGCCCACGGAATGTAATCCTAAAAGAACAATCTGTTGAAGAACAAATTGAAAAAAGAAAGGTGTTAGAAGATATGAGAAATTCAACTCAAGAACTGGAAGAGTTAATGCTGTATGATGGTAATAATGAGAAAGAGCAAGGAGATAAGAAAAAGAAAGAACAGAACGTGAAGCAGATGAAAGATAGAATAGTCAGTGATGCTGTTATTTCAATCCCTATAGTTAACTCCTTTGATGTTTTGAATGATGATAATCTTGGAAATGATAATTCCTCCAAAGGTCATCATGAAGAAGAATATTTTAGTGAGCCTTCACTAAGTAGGGAGGGGGAACTTTCTTCGGATTCAGAAAAGGATCAGATTCAACTACAGATGATGAATAATAAAAGCAGGAAAAAAAAGGCAGTCTCAAGCGAAACAAATGGAGAGAGCCCAGTAGGAGATCAAGAAGAAACATCAATCAATCTTCTGCACCAAGTGTTTAATGTCGAACACACTTATCTGGAATTGTAGAGGTGTTTTCAATAAAGCAACTCTAGCACATATTAACAAACTGATTAGAACTCACAGAATTGCAATTCTAGGAATTATTGAACCGATGGTAGATGGGAAAAGAATTCCTCAAGTAGCCTGGTCACTTAAAATGGAAAATTTTTTTGTAGATGAGAAAGCTCAAAAAAAATATGGATCCTTGCTAAAAATCATGTGGAAATAGAAATAGTTCAGATGAAAGAACAGATGATGATATGCAGAATAGAGAATTTCATACTTAGCAAGTGCTATATTTCGGTCGTTTATGCCTCTACAAATGCTGGAAAGAGAAAAGAATTATGGTTAGATTTAGAAGAAATGGCTAATCTGATCAATTCTGATAATTGGATTGTGGGAGGAGATTTCAATTGCATTAGAAGTAGAGAAGAGAAAATAGGGGGGGTGTTTGATGACCCAGCTTCGACTGACTTTAATCTGGCTATTCACTGTGCTAGTCTGGATGAACCTTTGCATGAGGGAGACTCTCTCTCTTGGTGTAACAATTTCATTGAGAAAGGTAGAATTTATCAAAGACTGGATAGATGCCTTGTAAATGGTAACTTCAATGCTAATGTGGACTTCAGATATGAAGAAAGAATACTATCGGATCATAGTCCTATGTTGATTATAGAAAAACTAAGCAGGGCCAGAAGACCAACTCCTTTCAGATATCAGAAGATGTGGAAGTTCAATGTTGAGTTTAAAACTCTGATCAAGAATAATTGGCATGATTATTATCTTAACAATGGTCTTATTACATTATCTTCAAAACTAAGACATTTGAAGATGGTTTTGAAAAAATGGAATAAAGAAGTTTTTGGAAATATTGAAATAAGACATCTTACAGATCTCAAGAAAGTTACTGAAGCAGAACAGAAATTAAGGGAGCAATGGAATGATCAGAATTGGGAGGATCTTCAGAGAAATAAAAAGACATATATTGAAACAGCTTGTGCTTATGATACATTTCTACGTCAGAAGGCTAAAATCAATTGGCTGAAAGATGGAGATTCGAATACAAAATTCTTTCACACAGTGATAAACATGAGAAGCAGACAAAGCATTGTTGATTCCTTAATTAAATCTGGGAATTACGGAACAAGTTGGGAAAGCATTGCTGAAGCTGGAATAGATTATTACTCGAATCTTTATAAATCGCAGGGGGCTATTTGGGATGATGAAATGTTGGATATTATTCCTAAAGTCATTGATAGTGATGATAATGAAAGACTAATGGCTATCCCTGATAAAGAAGAGATTATTAAAACGATCAAATCTTTTGCTGATTACAAGGCCCCTGGTCCAGATGGATTTAATGCAGAATTTTATGTGGATAATTGGGAGACTGTGGAAAAAGATGTGTATGTGGCAGTAACTGAATTTTTTAAGAAGCTCTGGATGCCTGATTCAGTCAAAGCAACCTTCCTTGTTATGATTCCTAAAAAAAAGAATCCTTGTACTTTCATTGAAATCAGACCAATAAGTTTATGCAATGTCAGTTATAAGATTATTACAAAAATTTTAACCGACAGACTGGCACCATTCATGAATAAGTTGATAGCTGAAAATCAAGGGGGATTTATTGCTGGAAGGAGTATTTTTGATAATATTGCTCTGGCCCAAGAACTAGCTCAACATCTAAGTATGAAAAGTAGAGGGAGCAATGTGATAATGAAACTGGATATGGAAAAGGCCTATGACAGAATAGAATGGAAATTTCTTTTTGCGGTCTTATCCAAATTTGGGTTTAATGAAAAAGCAATTGACACAATTAAGGCTTTCATCTGTAATGTTCCTTTCTCTCTTTTAATTGATGGCTCATCCACGGGATGGTTCAAGAGCTCAAGGGGGTTGAGACAGGGGGATCCTCTTTCACCAGCACTTTTCATCATAGCGGAAGAAGCAATGAGTAGAGGGCTATTGAATCTTTTAAATAAAGGGAAGATGAAGCCTTTTTATACAAGACCAAGGGTTCCCATTATTTCTCATTTACACTTTGCAGATGATACCATTATATTCACAAATGGTGGGAAACATTCGTTAGCGAATCTAAAAGATTTTCTTCATAAATATGAGAAAGCTTCAGGTCAGAAGATTAATATAGCGAAGATCAATTTTTATACCAATGGGCAGAATAGCAGCAAGATCAGAGAGATTATGGGATTTAGTGAAGGAAAATTACCGTTCACTTATCTGGGCTGTCCAATTTTCCAAGGAAGAATAAAAATTAAATATTTTGATAGATTGATTGAAAATGTTCAAAATAAATTGGCAGGCTGGAAAAGCAAAATTCTTTCAGCAGGTGGGAGGATAACACTGATCAGGCATGCTCTCTCGAGCATACCTATACACATGATGATGGTATATGATATACCTCAAGGAGTGATCAGAAAGATGGAAAGTATATTCTCCAATTTTTTTGGCAAGGATCAAAAGAAAACAAGGCTAAACACTGGATAGCATGGGAACAGGTTTGTAAACCGCTTGCAGAAGGAGGTTTGGGTATTCGATCTTTGGGAGAAATGATGATGGCCATTAGAATGAAAATGGCATGACACTATATGCAGAATAAGTCCCTTTGGACAAATTTTATGCAAAAAAGGTATGGAAGTCTTGAGATTGTTAATGTTTATGCTCCAGCAAGATGGAAAAATCTTCAAAAGGCTTGGAAGGAGGTTAACAAATATGTCTCTTGGACAGTAGGGAATGGTAAAATCAGATTCTGGTTAGATCATTGGCTCCCTAATGGACCCCTTTGGCCTCATGAGGGGATTATAGGGAATGAACCTGATATTTTAATTTCGGATATGTTTGAAGCTGACAATTGGAATATCAATAAACTAGCAGATACAGGCTTGGAGAAGGATAAAATTGAGGAGATTTTAGCGAAAAAAATTAAACTTAAGAAGGAAGACCCGGAAAGATTTTGGACACTAAATAATCAAGGGTTTCCTACTGTGAAGAGTGCTTGGCAAAGCATTAGGAAAAAAGGAAGGATACAGAAATGGGGAAGAGCTATATGGGATCCTGGAATTCCATCGAAGATATCAATTATGCTCTGGAGATTGTTTCATAAGAAGTTACCGTTTGATGATAATGTGGCTAAAATGGGTATTAGTTTGGCTTCAAAATGCAATTGTTGTGATAACCCAAATTCTGAAGATCCTGAACATGTTTTCTTTCATGGAGAAATTGCAATAGAGCTATGGAACTGGTATTTTGATACTTTTAAACTCCATAGAAATATGAGGGATTTCTTAGGCTGGATGAATTATATATTCAAATGGAGATCAAAGGAGACTCTTCTTAGAAAAGCCAGGAGAATCTTCTTAGCCTGGCTCCTCTGGAATATATGGACTGAAAAAAGGAATAAAAGAAGGTTTGATGGTGATCATTCTTCTATTTTTTTCTTGGTTAAAAAGGTGCAGCTTGACACAAAGATAATAATCCCCTTGGTTTGTTCAAATCTAGTAGTAAGTAAGGATGAGGAAGACCTCCTACATAAAATGGGGTTTGAAGCGAGAAAAAAGGAGAGGATTTGGAAGATCTTCTGTTGGGGGAAACCATAAAATGGAATTTTAAAACTCAATACAGATGGAGCATCAAAAGGCAACCCGGGAATTGCAGGAGGAGGAGGAGTTATTAGGAACCACAAAGGGGAGATGATAATTTCTTTTTCTTGTTTTTTTGGAGTTGCTACGAATATGGAAGCTGAACTCAGAGCTGCTGTAGAAGGTTTGATCATTTGTAAGAGACATAATTTTAATAAGATTTGGCTGGAACTGGATTCAGAGGTGTTAGTAAAGATGATAGAAGATGGTTCTTGCAAAATTCCCAATCTTAGATATTGGTGGAATGAGCTTATCTCTGTCAAACATCTCATAGTAAAGGTATCACATGCTTATAGAGAGGCTAATGGGGCTGCAGATTATTTGGCTAACTATGCAATTAGACAAAGACAGGATCAGACTTTTTATAATAATAGTCAGTTACCATCAAAAGTTAAAGGAAGCATTGCATTAGACAAAGAACAATTGAGCTATGTCAGGTTCAAATGATGATGATTGATGTTTAGGTTCTGGTCAAGGTTTGAAAAAACTAAAAACGGAACGAGGCGGTTTCCCTGGAATCGAGGCGAGGCGTAGCCTCGAGGCGGTCGAGGCGTAAGCCTCAGTTTACAAGGAGAAAACCTATAAAAACTACAACAGAATATATACTAATGAAATTATATATATATTCTAACTAACATATGATATAAATTACTATAATATATGATGCAATTACAAAGATAGGAACACTGAAAGAAAAGATATACAAGTGTATATGTCTTTTTACTAATTTTCCATCCAATCATAGATTAAATCTTTTGATATTCCCCTAAATTCTAACCATCTAACCTAAGTTGAAGAACCGTCGTATGCTCCCCTTCCTGCCATACCATACCCCAACAAGGATTTTATTTCTATTCGGATATATTGATTTGTTTCAATGGGAGTATTACATAAACTCCCCTTGAATTATATCTTGTTTGACCTTCTTGGTATATTACATAGCTCATTATTTGAAAACTCCTTAAAAATAATTTTACGAGTAATTTTTTCTATGATACTTGTGGATTTGAATATTTAAAGGCATAATTTAAGAGTTTCTTGACATGATTGAATATGTTTAATAGTAAATATGAACATGAAAGCGGCCAAATTTAAGCATTCATCTTATATATTATATCCTAAACAAATACATCTTTATAAACATCTGAAATTGCTAATAGGATAATTGAATTAACATAAAAAAAATAATTTGAAAAAGAAAACGCCTCGGTGAGCGCCTCGCCTTCGCCTCGACCGCCTCGACCGCCTCGACTGCCTCGACCAACTGAGGCGACCGCCTCTTAGGACCCTGTCGAGGCGGTCGTTCAGAGGCGATTTCTGACCGCCTCGCCTCGAGGCGTACGCCTCGTGCGCCTCGAGGCGCGTTTTTTCGAACCATGGTTCTGGTTTGCTTCTGCGGCTTATGGAAAACTTGATGAAGATTTTAGATATCCTTTCAAAACTTCAGACGCCGGTTATACTGATTGCTGATTGGTTATGGGAAAGTTGGAATAATGATGACGTTAGTACTTCTGATACTGGAGAAGGATTTCGGCAGGTGATAGTACTTTTTTGGAACTTCCTCGAGACAAAAAGTAATGTTTGGCACTTCTTTAATATATATAAAGGAAGATATACTCTTATTTTCAACCGACATATCAAAAGAATGACGTCTTCTATTGTGTTCGGGCGGCAACTGGAGGGAGCAGTATTTCATCACCAGGTTTTAAAATCTGAAGCTCTCCTTTTCCTCCTCGATTCTTCAGATTGCTTGCTAGATTTGTCTATGAATGAGTTGGAGAATGAAGAGAATGAGTTCAAGTTCTTATACAAGAGATTTGGGATAGCAGAGTCCAGATTCTTTGATAACATCTATCCCTTTAAATTACTGGCATCTAAATATAGAATGAGTTCTATTAGTCAAAGGAACTTTTTGAATGCCCATTTGATTCTGGGAAAAAGTGCAGTTTTAATGATGGAAGCAAGGCTTGATTTCTGGAACTACAATTTTAACAGAGATGAAATTATTTCTCCTATTAAAGTTCAGTTCTTTAAGCTCATGAACAGAATTATTTCTCTGTTAATTGACCGAGTCAATTCTGCTTGGGAACTATACATTAATGATGGGAGTGCTTACTTGGATTTAATGGATTACTGGTATGAACTATATCATGCGGGTGCAGGTCTCATGACTTCTGTTTCTATCTACCAGTTTTATTGGAAACTATTGGTTGATTTTGATTCCAGAAGCAATAATAACTATGTTCAGCACTCTTTAGCGCCTGATTTAGTTGATTTGTTAAAATGCTCGCTTCTAAGAGAGACAATTTATGCTCCGGTTAAGGAAGAAAAGGGTTCACCTGATTTATATAAATCAAAGATTTATGAGAATTTCTATTTCTCTATCAAGGGTATTCCAAGTCAAAAAAATATTGAATCCTTTTTGCATAGTATCTCTGAGAGGGATCTGTTAGAGTGGAAACTGGAAGATGCAAAAATGATCCTGAAGGAAATGCTTGAAGCTTTATTATCCCTTCAAAAAAATTTCTTGGATGCAGATGGAAGAGTGATCAATAGGAAATATATTCTGATTTGGGTCATACATGTTAATTGGATGGGATATCCAAATCAAAACTGGTTTGTTGATTGGCTGAAAAAGAAGAGAGCCCTGGAAAGAGGTACTAAAAGGAAAAGGACATAAGGAGCTGCAATGCTTTTGGGTACTTAAAGCCTGAATGAATCCTTGGCGATGAATTAAGGAAGTGCACGCATCCATTGGATGCGTGCACAGAAGTTAAGTACCCTTCTTTATTCTTACTTACTTAATTTGTTTTCTCTGAGAAATTCTTAATCTGTTGATGGCTCTTTTTTGATATATTAAAAGGATACAAAGTCCTTCTCCTATGCTTCTTATGGACGTAGACTCTTCCGTGCATTCCCGCTATCGGAAATTATGAGGATTGGACTTATAAATAACTTTGGGTACTTAAAGTCTGGAAAATTCCTTGGCGAGTTCTTAAGGAAGTGCACACATCCATTGGATGTGTGCACAGAAGTTAAGTACCTATTTTTATTTTGTAATAGCTAAACTCTGTTTTGCTGGGAAAGCCTTAATCCTTTTGGTTGTTCATTTTGGATTATTTGAAAAGGCTTTGATGATTCTTCACTTCCTGGTGGACCCTGAGAACTTGAAGTACAATTTGGCGCATTTTGATGATTGGATTTATGCTGCTGCTAATTACATAGAGAAACTCCTTTTGGGTACTTGAAGCCTGGATTATTCCTTGGCAATGTTCTAAGGAAGTGCACGCATCCACTGGATGTGTGCACATAAACTTTGAAGATCCTCCTTTATCTCCCTTTTGGCATGGAGTATGGACGTGGAAGCACAAACTGGCGAATTTGAAAAGAGGTCTCCTTTTGCATCTAATGGTGAAGCTGGAAAAGTCATTAGGGAAGGATGCAAATATAAGCAGGAAGAAGTTTGCTGAGAAGAAGATGGCCGAGCAAATTTGAAATCTGTAAAGACCAGATTCTGATTGGACACAAACACTTAAAAGAGGAATAGATTGTATTTTCCTTACATTCTGTATCTTTTCCCTGTTTTAGATGACTCGTATCTTGTAATTCCCCATGAAGGGCTCCTTTGTTCTATCATGGTTTGATGAAATAAAAGGCAGCTACCTGGGCTGCAAAAACCAGGTTTTGGAAAAAAATTCAAGCCACTTTCCATGTAAGGGGAAGGAGAAAGCCTCCTTCCCCTTTAAGGAGCTTGGACATCCTATATGGATAGGAGAGAGAAAAATCTCTCTCCAATCACATTCTAATAATCTTGTTACATTAAATCTTTATTCATAAAATTATTTGTCAACAAAATATCACCAAATAATTTACAAATTATTTGTGACAATTGTAAATAAACCATTGACAATTATGAGAAAATTCAACCACCAATATAAAATGTAAATTGCATTTATAATTAATTGTCTATTGTGAATCTGATTCACATTAATATTTAATTCGTAATTTATATTTAGAACCACATCTCTCCAACATATTAAAAATCACATTTATTACGGATAGTAATATCCACATTAATCACATCTTTGATAACTAAATCATATTTATTTATTTTAGACGTCAATTCTCATGTGTCCAAATAATATGAATCATATCCATATTATTCATGATAATTAAATCATATTTAATTATGCATTTCACATTGCTCAGATACATTATTAACGAACTCTTTCAAGAACAATGTGCTTTCTCCGCGGATACTTAGAGATAAGGACATGGCGATTGTACATTCCATGTATAGTAACTTGGATTGAGATCATATCTCAAATCTAGATCCCGAGAACCTCCCATAGATGTTTAATTAAATTAAAACGTAAATCTAATATTCTTATTGCATCTGAATCACATATTCAAATCAATGTCCAACATTTGGACTAAGATTAGTTTACTGATCTACTGAGAGAAGTCACTAAAATCCAAACATGTTTCATCACTTCCTCAGAATGGAAGTGTCACTGTTATACAATCGTTTATGATCACATCACCCTCGAGTATTCCTAATACCTGTATATCCTGCTTACTATAAGACCTAGATTAAATCCAAAGTATTAGATCATATTTGAACTATCTTCTTGAAGGTTTTATCATTAAGTTTCTCATCAGCTCATTGGGAGTTGGTATTGATCATATAGTTTACAAAAGCATATATCATACCTATCAATTATGTGAAGCTTCCAAAGCGAGATGACTATGCATGGAATTTGATGCCAATATCTTATGAGTGAGATGATGTCTTCTGGTTCAGTAATGAACCTGTATGGTCCCTTTAAGTTAGCAATTTTCTGATGGGTTTAAGCATGGACACTGGAGAGTAAGTCTCATCGCAATCGATGTCTTCTCTTTGTGTGTAGCTCTTGGCTACAAGCCGTGCTTTGAAGGTTTCTACGTTCTCGTCAGGTTCCTTTTTTCTCTTGAAGATCCATTTGCGTCGAATGGGTCTGACCTCTATAGTTGGATCCTCGAGGTCCCATACACAACAATTGTGTATGAAGTCTACTTTAGACTTTATTGCTAACATCCGTCTTTCCATGTCATGATCTTCAGAAGCTTCATCATATGAAGTTCAATCATTGCCAGATTTCTCTGGCACATGGAATCCATACCCTATAGGCGGTCTTACCACCCTCAAACTGATTTGAAGAGGTATGAGTGTTTAATTCTCAATTATCCTTTTAATTTTCAATTTTAGGATCCTCATTATCTTCTTAGGATTCAGTGAGTCCTTTTACTTCATTCTTATCTTCATTCTCAAGAAAGTCATCCTTTAATAATCATATCCTTAGAGATAATTTTTTTGAAGAATCTCAAGGTGATAAAGTAGGTATCAAATACCATCCTTTATATTCCTAATGAAGCAGCAGTCTTAGGTGCTAGATTCCAGCTTACTTGCATCTATGTTATGGTCATGGACCAAGCAACCCTAAATCATCAAGTATCCAACACTGGGCTTGGTTCCAAGCCATAGCTTATGAGGGGTTTTTTTGGGTTCAGATTTGCATGGAATCTTTTACATTGTAGTCTCTACTCCATATACCCAGAAACCAATAGGTAATTATGCTAAGTACCATCAATGATCAGATCATGTCAAACATGATCCAATTGCATCTCTTTACAACTCCATTGAGCTGAGGTGTATTAGGAAGAGTGAGATATGAACGATATTCCTTTCTCTACAAGGTATTCCTTTAATTCATCTAATAGGTACTGGTTACCTAGGTTAGATCAAATTCTTTTCATCTTCCTTCTAACTTTGGTTCTCAATCAAAATTATGAAATGATTGAACAGTTCAAAGATTTCTAATGGGTAAAGAAGAAATCTCATACTATGAATAATCATTACATATCATTGATGTTCATTATAGTATAGAGGGTCCACATACATCAATATGTATGAGGTTTTGAATACCTTGGCATCTTACACCATTCCTAGAGAAAGGTGTGTCGGACATTTTAACTTTGAATATACTATTCACAAATATGTAATCTTTGAACTTTCAGGAAATTTAAAGTTCGATTTCTTACTAGTCTATTGATCTTATCAATAAACATATACCCAAGGCTTGATGTCCGATCATTGTCAAATGATCTTTATCCTCCTTTTAGTCCTTTAAGGTTTAATTTCCAGTATTAGAAATATTAATGAACTATTCATTAATATTCTAATTTAGTAGAATCCTCTAGATGTTAGATTACTATATGAAATATATCGATCATAATTCTTTATGATATGTCTATTCCAGAGTGTATGTTTATTTCCAAAAAATTTAGAAATAGACAATGAATGTATTCTAATATCTAGGTCATAGAAACATTTTCTAAGACTAAGGGCTCTCCCACTGAAAATATGTAGTCTATATATCCAATGAAGATTGTTGCAACAATTTCATCAACTCCCATGTGGATAACTATTAAACCTTAAGATCAAACTTTCTAGTCTTCTAAAAACATGTGCAACCAATTGCAAGTGCCATTAGAAGGAGATACAATTAACAAACTTCTAATCTCATCTAATAAGTAAGATAATTTCAATAATGATATGCAGATGTAGAATATGGTGATGTATTATCTGATCATTCTTTAAGGATTCTGGATAGTCCTGATAGTCATACTATCGGTATATCGACTTACTGCAGTATTGCCATCCATCCAACTCTTTGGATGTCACATGTTTGGAAGTCACAGAAGTACAATCAATTCTTTGACTTTCTTTCTTACTTGGGTCCGACCCATGCTTCCATTGCGCTTCCTTAATCTATAAACAACATTTGCTTAAGATAAAAAATCTCTTAAATTGAGCATGTCCTCAAGGGACTTCAATATAAGAGTGTCAACATCTGTACTTCTTCATCATATTCATACAATATGAATTATGAGGCTTCATGAAAGACTTGAGTAGAGATAGTAGAATGATGATACTCATCATATCTACATCCATCTTAACGCTTAAAAACTTTGATTTAGGTAGGTATTCAAACATTTGATACCTCTGCAATGTTCCCAAAATCACTCCAATTCCCTAATTTTATGGGGTTGGCTCTTCGTAAGAGATAAATCAGGAGCCTTTGCATTCTCAGCCTCTAACTTCCAATGCCTTTGGCGGCATCGAACCCTAGATTCAGAGTTGCAGTAGTGTAGGCGATGTGGAGTCGTGCAAGGGTAGCAGCTGATGCAAAGGGAGTGGCGGTGGTGATCTGGGTGGTGGCGACGTGAGGTAAGTGGTGGGACCACGACACAGGAGGGCCGAATCGGGGAGGTCGACACCGCCTATAGCTGCTCCTACGATGGGATTGCTTGGGTTGATGGAGGCAGTGACGATATCGGCTCCGATGCCTACACCCTGGTGAGTGACCGTGGCTAGGGAAACAGTTGGAGTCCCTTGTAGCGCTCCAAGCAACGATGGAACTCGTGCTTGCAGTGCGCAAGGCACTGGCGGGAGATGCACGCAATGCGGCAGTGGTCGCTCAAGCCTCGCGCACGGGCGTAGTGGTCGTACGAGCAGTTCGGGAGGTAGCATAGTTTGTTGTGCTAATCCAACAACACCGTCGGCACGGAGGCACATGACTGGTGCGTATGGAGGGGTTGTGTGGCCGGTGTCAGTGCTTCGACTAAACTTGACCCATCGGTGGTGGCAACGATGATGAGGGGGCCAACGGAGGTGGCAGTGGTGACATAAAAGTGTCATGGACAACAACTATGGAAGAGAACAAATCAAGACTTCAGTCTTCTTCATCCTCCAAGCTTTCATCGTAGATAGGCTCCATTTCTTCTTGTTCTTCTTGTGACGAATTTGTATTATAAGAGTCTTCTTCCAAATAGAAATACATTTGTTTTCTGGATCAAAATCGTGTTGTATCGAGGCAACGATAGTCTAACTTTTGCCATTGATGATTGATTCTTCCTCGATTAACATGTCCATCCATGCTTGTACCTTGACGCTTGATATAAGGTGTTGCTCGAACTTCGAATGCGATTGTGAATGCGAGCCATGGGAGAGACGACTCAGATCGAACTTCAAGCGCCAATACTCGACAGGATCGTCGAATCGTAGAAACGATTTGGTTACCATGCTCTGATACCAAATGATGCAGACGAAAAGAAATCCAACAATGGAAAAATTGCTTGGTGGAAGAAATTTAGAGAGAGGAAGAAAGAGAAGAACACGTCGATTGCTTAGGATTTCAGAGTCGAATTGGGGAGGTCGTGTGGAGAGAGAGAGAGACAAAGAACGAGAGAGATAAGTCTTAAATTTTCATATATCATGACCCGTTTTAAACAAATGTCTACCATCCCCTTTATAGCAGCCTAGGAGGGGTGGAATTACAAAATTAGAAAGAGAATCAAATTCAAATTAAATAAAATCCTAACCGATTCTAATTAACTTCTAGCTAATTTTATCTACCAAAATTGTTGAGATTACAATCTCAATTTATTTAAATAAAATAAGTAACTAATTAAAATAACAAATTAGGGACGATAATCCTTAATTTTGAAAGATCACCAAATCAGTCATTGCTTCAATCTGATTTGACCTGTCAATTTGGAAAAATTGCATCAACCCACCACCCCTAAGGTGATATTGACCCGTTGTTGATTGAACAAACCATCAACAGGAATCGAACTCGCTATGCATAATTCAATATCGCCTCTATAATATAGGGAATCGATATTGGGGTCACGATGCATACGGCCTTACTCTTTCGAGAAGCAAAGAACTCGATCCATGTGCGCTTGTATGTCGGAGTTGTCACTTCGGACAAGCGTCTCCAGCATACAATCCATGACAATGGGACCCTTTGCCTTAACGGGGGATTATGGATGTTTATATGATCCTCCATATCCCATTCAAATTTTAATTAATAATTATGAATCATATTCACATAACTAATTCTTCCATGGGAATTACAACTCTATTTAAAATTAGATTGTTTATTTTAATAGGATCTAATTAATCTAATCATAATAAATCTATTATCAATCTAATCAATCAACCAACAAACAGTTAGAGTTTGATTGATATTACCATATAGTATTAGCTCTCACAAGTACGTATTATTCTTGAGTTTTAGAAAATAGAGTACTACTTGACGTACTCATATTACCGTTTCATCAAAATGGATCAAGCCAAATCGGACAGATAATGCTAACAGGGAGAGCTTCCATTCCAAATGTTGCAGAGGGTGCCAATTAAGTAACCCATTAGCCTATCCACGGCCTAGACACCATCATCATAACGACTTGAGAACAATAATCGTTAGACCAATGTACTTGCGGTTCTATGTATCATTCCTTTGATGACTGCCATTATACTATATAGTAATCAATCTTAGCCATCTTAAAATAATTTTGAGATCCTAAATTTCTAGTCATATCTGGCAAACATGTTTTGCATGTAAAAGTTGACCTACAACTATTGTATGTTAAAGTAGGGTTTTTTGTCATGAAACATTCATTCAATGGTGATTGTTGTTTAATCAAATATTTCCAAAATAAATATTGAGCATCAATTAATCATGGTAAATCCATAATTTCCTTGATTGACATTGAATGATAAACATATTAAGAAAATAATCTTGATGATCCAATCATCATCTGACCCATCTCCGCTAAATATGGAATATATGGGGCAAACAGAGTCGGAATCGTGCGAAATAAAATCGTGTGGTTTGCTGATTTAATTTTCTACTTAATTAAAGTCTTTATTTCATGTTTCATGACGGGAAAAAATAAACAAAAAATAATTTGTCACAGATCCATCACAAAAACATTGTGAATGCGGGAACCTTTCAAATTTTGAATTTATGCACTTTTGGTGCCAACAATTGGCTATTGTTTTGTGGACATATTTATACATTTTAAATACATTTTATTATCTAAAAAGTTTATCCAAAATAATGCATAAACAATACCTTTTTCTTTTAGTGAAAAACAATTTGAAATATGCATCAAATGCAAAACAGCGAGAACCCCTCTAATGGTCTGGTGGTAGAAGCAGTGGCTCCCACTTTAAAGGATCAGGGTTCAAATCTTGCTTCTAATAAAAAATGCAAAACAACGAGTTCCCACGCATCCGATATACCAAACCTCATTCATCTAGGGTTTTGGATCACATCCAAGACCTTTGACCAAGGCTCTGATACCACTTGAAGGCTAGGGTTTGGGCCTTAGCACATCATGGAAGCGTGCAGATCTCATCGAATACGATCTAAGACAACTAGTCATACTAGTTGCAACTGGCAGCGGAATTTAGAAAATTTAATAAGATGAAACCACATGATTCGAGAACGCTTCTCAAATCGTTTCATCAAGTTCACAAACGAGTAATTAGGATTATCTCTTGTAGCATGTTTGCGATCGCTAATCTCTAAAGTAAAAGATTCTCCTGTCTTAAGTCTGATCAAGCACTTGCGGGTACGCAGATGACATGTGAAGCTCCCGCAATCTGAGTTAATGATCCGAAGTTGGAATCACCTGATTTTGTCTCACAAAATACGAATCCTTCTTCACGAGCAAGGATCATCGAAGGAGGAGATCCACGAGCAGTCGATCTGGCAGCACGACGTTACAATGACGACAAGGTCTTCTCCAACAACATGGTGGACAACCATAATATTGAGAGAGAGAGAGAGAAGCTTGGACGTGTATACAAGAATAAGAGAGAGAAAGAGATTTATTGCTCTTGCAATTGTATTTTTCTAAAAAAGGCTAGGGCTACCATTCCTTTTATACTAAATTGGATGGTGGAGATGCACTCCTAATACAAATCAATAGTTGAGATTTTGTTGCATTAATTTGCATGAATAATTAATTAATTTAAAAGAAAATAAATAAATTGCAAATAATTAACACATTTAATTTCAATTAAATCAACAAGATTTCCATGAATGAAGTAGGACAATCAAGCCACCTTTTATGTAAGGGGGTGGGGGAGGTGAAAGTCTCCTTCCCCTTTAAGGAACTTGGACATCCCATATGGATTAGAGAGAGAAAAATCTCTCTCCAATCACATTCTAATGTAGTCTTATTACATTGAATTTTTATTCATGAAATTATTTATCAACAAAATATCACCAAATAATTTACAAATTATTTGTGATAATTGTAGGCAAACCATTGCCAATTATGATCAAATTCAACCACCCAATATAAAATATAAATTGCTTTACAATTAATTGTCTAATGTGAATCTGATCCACATCAACATTTATTTCGTAAATTATATTTACAATTAAATCTCTCCAACATATTATAAATCACATTTATAATATTTATGATTATTATGGATAGTAATATCCACATTAGTTACATCTTTGATAACTAAATCATATTTAATTATCTTACATGTCAATTCTCATGTGTACAAATAATATGAATCATATTCATATTATTTACGATAATTAAATCACATTTAATTATCCATTTTCCATTGCTAAGATACATTATCAACAATTGAATTATTTTTGAACTCTTTCAAAAACAATGTGCTTTTTCCGCGGATACTTGGAGATAAAGACCGGGTGATTGTACATTTCATGTATAGTGACTTGGATTGAGATCATATCTCAAATCCATATCCGGGAACCTCTTTTAGATGTTTGATTAAATCAAAACGTAAATGTAATCTTCTTATTGCATCCAAATTATATTCAGATCAATGTCCAACATTTGGATTAAGATTAGTTTACTGATTTACTGAGAGGAGTCGCTAAAATACGAACTTGTTTCATCACTCCCTCGGAATGGGATTGTCACTATTATACAATCATTTACGATCACATTACCCTCGAGTATTCCTAATACTCGTACATCATGCATATTGGAAGATCTAGATTAAACCAAAAGTATTAGATCATATTTGAACTATCTTCTTCGGGATTTTATCATTATGTTCCTCATTAGATCATTGGAGTTGGTTCCTATGCAGAGGACCTGCATCAAGAGGTCGGTCAGATATCAACCCTTAGATAAGGATTGACATCTCCTTCTCAGGTTGGAGATCTTTTTTTAACAATCATTGACGGTGCTTGATGAGTCCTTTCTTAACAATCATTGACGGTGCTTGATGAGTCTTCAATCTAACTCTTTAGATGCCATCCATGCATCAGCCTCTATGATTCAACATTTGAATCAACAACTGTATGATCATTAAAATGGCCATTGTACATAACCCTAATTGTACAGAGGGACCAATTAAGCAAGTTGGTTATTTTTTATTTCAGATTAGGGAATGATTTGCCATAACATTTATTGCATAATGGCTCGTCGTGGGCTCGCATGTCCAACATGTAATATTCCCGAGGAGAGGAAGTCCAATAGTATTTTTATACTTTCAAAGGTTTAAATGGCACGTCTTGAATCCTATCTATTTGTATATAGGGTTGCTAATTGAACTGAATCATTCGAATTCGATTAGGATTCATTCGATAAAAAATAAAAAAGAGTTCGATTCAAAACCAAATGAACTGAATTTGAATTTCACTTGTGGATTCGATTCCCAAATGAATTGAATCTGAATTAACCTAAATTCGTTCAATAATAATTCGATTCGATTCGATCGTTATAGACATATACATATATATGTATATTTATGTGTATGTGTCCATATATTTATACTCATATACATAGTACATACATATTTACATACATACGTGTAGCAATCCCACTCTGGGATCGGTTGGGATTCTTTCTGAATATTCTTGTGCGAGGAATTGTAGCATAATTACATAAAAAGGTTGACATGCATTTATTGAATTCATTTGTAAGTAAATAGATGCACAATATAATAAATGAATATGCATTAAAAAAGCTACGGTGTTAATTTACATTGAAATACTTAGCATTTTCTTTATATCACTAAGCATAGCATGTGCACGCATCTAAAGATACTCTCAAACCAACTTACTACAGTTATTAAGTGCTTACTTTTAAACTTATAATCATATCTAGGTTCCATTGGTATGAGTTATTATGTCCATACTTCACCGCTATGATTTCCATACTCCCATGCTAAACCGAGCATATGCAACATTATCCCCCCTCCCAATCTGTTTTCTTTCCTCTTTATAACTAAGTTCAAGTGTCTTGACTCAGAAATTTTTTATGAGTCAAAGATATGGGGTTATTTATACATCGGTCATACAAAACATCTAAGTTCTCGTCTTTACTTCTTATCTTAGTGTAGGGACAATAGCTTAAGTATGTGTTACTTTGTATAAGCACAATAATAAATCTTAACGTGTTATTCAAAAATTTTGAGGCATCAAGTGGATCACAAAGCACTCTAAGCCATACCTAATTAAATATGTATGTATATATATATGCATGTATAATCCTAATAGTTGAATAAAACTAAATATTTAATATAAAAAATAGTAAAAAATATTAGTCATAAAATCTAGAAGGAAAGATCAAATGTTTAAGATTGTTATTCTAATATTTCACGCATACATTTATTTATATGTCCCCACATTCCTTACACTGTCTTTTCCATTCCCCTTTTCATTATCTACCAAAGATCTCAAAAGCTCACGGTAGATTATGGTGGCCTTTCTCCTAGTATGTGAAAAATAATGGTTTTGTTACTTTGAATTCCTCCTTAACATTTGTCGTGGTTCAAATTTATCTAGATATTTCTCCTCTGCTTTTTTTGTTATAATCTACCTTACACAACAATCCATGATGATTATCAGTACCAAAACAACATTTATCATTACATGAGTAATATATAAGTTCTTCTCACCATAGTGTAAGTTGTTCATTTATACGTCAAAAATTATTTGTATTTCATTTTCATGGCTTAGTTTTTTCATATCGAAGGTCTTCACGCTTAATGAAGAGGTTTTATCTTGATATATTATTTTTAATAATTTTCATTATTTCAAATAATATTAATTTATATAAACTTTCTATATAAGTTTGATCTTGTCTTGCTTAATATGAAATGGTAATTATAATGTGTTTAACTTTTTCGTCATTGATATTCTGTCTCTTTGATAGGCTCATAAAACTATATTGTATTTATATATTTCTTTATTATAGAAAAAAGAGTATATTTAAATTGTAAAAGACACATAATAATTGTAAAAATTAGTTACTTTTATTCATTGTTTGTATTGGTTTGATATTTTCTTTGATTATATAGTTTTTTATCTTAGTATTATATGTTCAAAATTAGAATTATATAATAAAATCTTTATATTATATTATTCTTCATACAATATTATTTATATAAGTTTTAAAACATCAATTAACATTTCAAATTCGAAATAAAATGAATCGAATTTGAATCTTCAAAACTCAAAATGAATCGAATCTGAATTCAAGTTAGGAAACTCGTTTAAAATTCAATTCGAGTTCGGATTCAAAACTTTTATAATGAATTGAATTAGAATCCTGATGGATTCCAAGGGTTTGATTCGATTAGCACCCCTAATTGTATATTCACTCACACTTTGCTGGGCGAAGCTCCTTAAGCAACATTTAGTTTTGATGTCTCTTTTTGTATTCAAGTTTACGTATTTGCTTTATTCTAGGGGATCCATTTGAATAGGGGTGTTATATAAACTAGATCTCGGGCTCGCATTTTGCTGCATCATGATGAAACAAAAATTGGGGCTCGCATTTCGCTACATCATGATGAAACAAAAATCGATGTTTAATTTGATTAATCGTAAGAATGATGTCAAATTCAATTGTCAAAGAATTTAGTACGTTATACTTAATAATTTACATGGTACGAAGACATATTATTATAATAAGGATTGGATGTTAGTTTTAAAAATCAAAATATATTGTTCCATTACACAAAAAGCATAAAAAATGAAGATTAAAAATGAGAAAAAGGTAAATAAAAGTCAAACATAGGTTAAAGGCAAGAATAAATTATATGTGGTGTAAAGAGGCTCATATTATTCTCTTATTCACAATTAACGTCCCTTATATATGGAGGGAAGTATAGTTTTTAAAATTTATATTCAACTTCTAAAGTATTTAACAAGAGATAATAATATTTTAAAATCAATAAAGGAATGTAAAACCTAAATTTTCATTAGCTACTTGATTATAGACATAAACACACTGTCGAATTTCATTAAGGACATTAAAATTTGAAGAATATGTGGCAAAAGCTCTTAAAACTTATGGCATGAAAATAGATAAATCTAAATATAGAAAGAGATAGGGAAGGAAATATGAGAGAGTGAACATAAATGACGGGAGAGGAGGCTGAGGTAGGAGAGAGAATATCGTGTGTGAAAAAGGAAAGGAGGAGAGGTTGTTAGCTATCAGGGGCAAAGTGGGAGGGAGGGAGGAAGGGGCTCAAGCAGGATTGGGGAGGGGAAAGGAAGCATCGGAGGTGAGACACGTGTAGTAAGGAGGGAATGAGTTGGGGTGTAACATGGCAGTTGCAAGGAAATAGAGGGGAGGACCCCGTTTTAGTATATTTACTAAGTAGTATACCCACGCTTCGTTGTGGGATCAAATGGTAACGACAAATTTTAATAAATACTACAAAGTTTAATGGTAAATAAATTTAATAATGTAATTAGTAAAAATGTATGTAATAGATATTGATTATTAAAAATGTATGTAATAGATGTTGATTTTCAAATAGAACTGTATACATATAGTTTAAGTAATATTTTTTGGAAGCAAATAATGGGTGTACGAAAGTGTGAATATGCATCAAGTCAAAAAGTGAAGTTAAAAATTGACATAGGAATTGTCTGAGAGTTAAATAATAAAACAATGGAAAGAAAGTAATTAAAAATAATAAAAAATATAAGAGAAATTCATATAACTTGTATATTAATAAACTATTATGTTAACGCATTTATATATTTGATTAAGAATTTTAAATAGATTTTACTAAAAAAATAATGGATTAAATTATTATTTGATTTTATACTTTTATTGAAATTATTATAATAAAAATATTCATTTATTTTTTCTTGATATATTGTATATATTCAATATTAGTTTAATTAAGTTATTATTTATACAGTAATTAATCGATCCATGATTGCCAAAATATAATTTAGTAATCTATATATATAATGTGTAAGAAATAATGTGAAAAGATTCCAAATCCAATTGATTGATGGATATAATTAAAATGAAATCTAATATTTATATGTCACTCTAATTTAAAAAAGACGAAGGAAAATAAGTTTTGTACGTATTACATTTCAAATTTTTTATGGGATTTTTACCCGGCAGACCTGTAATCTTTTGCAATTACCGCTACGACCTCTGAACATCCTAATTCCTCCCTCGACCCCGAAAACTTGTTAACCCTTACCCTACAGACCCTGTGGTTAACTCCTGGTCATTTATCCGTTTAAAGTAACCGGATTCCGTTATGTTTTTTTATGTTTCACCCATTTTGTTTATGAAATTTACATAGAATGTCATTCCATCATCCCCCGCACCCCCGTCCAGGTCCCCTCTTCAAGGGCCTGCTCCCCACCACCGCGCGACGCCCCTCTGATGTGCTCCCGGCCCCCCTTCCGCTGATGGAGCTCCCATCCCCCTGCTTCCGCTGATGGAGTCCCCCCCCCCTCCCCCCGCCCCCTGCGGATGACCTGCAACACTCCCCCTGCGCCGACCGATGGTGCTTGATCTTGCAAGTGCTCCTGTTAGTTTTAACCACCCCTCTCGTCTCTGCCGATCTCCGAGTTGGGTTCTACAACAGCACGTGCCCCAACGCTGAATCCATCATACGAGCGGTTGTGCAGAAACGATTCAACTCCGATCGCTCCATCACCGCCGCCCTCCTCCGCATGCATTTCCATGATTGCTTTGTTCGGGTACGTACATGTTGCATGGATTCATGATGCTGCATGTTTGGCACGACCAAATAGTTTACCAACTATATATCATTTGATCAGGGCTGCGATGCATCCATACTGATCGACTCGACAAGGCAACAACAGTCGGAGAAAGCGGCCAGACCCAACCTCACTGTCCGCGGCTTCGACCTAATAAACGAAGCCAAGACGGCCGTGGAAGCGCAATGCCCGTCCACCGTCTCCTGCGCAGACGTCATCACTGTCGCCACATGGGACGCCGTCGTCCTCGCAGGTGGCCCCAACTATGACATCCCCACCGGAAGGCGCGACGGCCTCGTCTCACGCGCCGCTGACGTGTCTCTCCCCGGCCCGTCCTCCTCCGTCTCCCAGGCATTCCAGAGCTTCTCGGCTAAAGGGCTCACGATGGAGGATATGGTGACCCTTCTCGGCGCCCACACCGTAGGCGTCGCGCATTGCAGCTTTTTCCGCAACAGGCTCGTCAACTTCCAGGGTACTGGGAAACCGGACCCGACGATGGATCCCGCTCTCAGGACCAAGCTCGTGGGGATCTGTGGAGCGTCTAGGAGTGATCCCACGGCGTTCCTGGATCAGAACACGTCGGCTGTGGTGGACAATCAGTTCTACAGGCAGATAGTGGGGAAGAAGGGGGTGTTGCAGATAGACCAGCAGTTGGCTTTGGATAGGCTGAGCTTTGGGTTCGTGAACGGGTTCGCCAGGGATGGGGGTCTCTTCCAGAGGAAGTTCGCCGCTGCGATGGTGAAGATGGGGAGCATCGATGTCCTCGTGGGGACTGCGGGGGAGATCAGGAAGAGTTGCAACGTCTTCAACTCTCCACCTACGTATCACCCCACCACCCCCGCCGATGACCTGCAACACCCCCCCCCCCCCCCGCGCGCCGCACGATGCTGCCCCCCCTCCCTGCGCCGCCCGATGCTGCTCCCGGACCCCCCTGCCGCTGCTAACCACCCCGCCGCTGATGGAGCTCCCAGCCCCCTGCTTCTCGCGTCCGATGCTGCTCCCAGCCCCCTCCCTTTCTCTGGCGGATGGAGCCCCCTTGCTTCCCCCATCGGAGATTTTTTTGTATTCTTTTTTATTATGTTGGTTAATCCTAACCGTCGGATGATAAATTGGTTAAGTTAACTCAAGACTAACCCAAGTAACTGACTCAAATATAGTTAAAATTGACGGTAGGGTTCGTGGGGTAAGACGGAGCAAGTTTTCGGGGTCGAGGGAGGAATTAGGATGTTTCAGAGGTCATAGCGGTAATTACAAAAGATTACAGGGTCTGCCGGGTAAAAATCCCTTTTTTTATTATTATATAATTATACATTTTTTAAAAAATTTTAATTAATAAACTATTAATATAAGTTTAATTCTATCATTATCATATTCATAAGTTAATTTTAATTTTTATTATTTATTTAATTATTTGTATTACATAATAAATTAAGCATCAATTTGAAATTAGTTTCAAATTATATTTTAAATTACTTTATTATAAGATTTATATCTAAAAATTTAATTTTGTTTTACTTATTTTTAATTAGTATGGTATTTCGTAATTAAGTTTGTTTTATGTTATTTTTTAATTAGTATTGTATTTCACAAATTTAACATCGCATATAAATATAATTTATTTTAGTACAATAATAAAATATATACATGGATTTTTACCCACATTGATTACAAAATTTGAATTTGAATAAACTACTAGGTTTGGAAAAAATGTAATTTTGAAATAATGGAGAGAGAGAAAGAGGGGAAAGTGGGTAAAAAAGAGATAGAAAGGGATGTATTTGTATGAGAGAGTTAATAAAAAGGGAGAGAGAGAAAATGACATATATTTTCTTATTATGATAATATTTATTTCTATAAAATTTGATTTTTTTATAAAAATCAAATAAAGATTTTGGTTTAGTTATATTTATATAATATATTTAAAAAATTAAAACTCAATACATGCATGCCACTCTTTTAAAAAATTGTAAAAAAAATCATAGAACTTGTATATTTATAAACTATTATGTAAATGTATTTATATATTTGCTTAAGAGTTTTAAATAAGAATTTACTAAAGGGTTTTTATCACTTGTGCCCCTCCGAGATATCGCAATATCAGTTATGCCCCTATCTTTTTGTGAATATCAGTTGTGCCCCTCACTTCTTGCTAATCTATCACTTGTGCCCCTCGGGTTAGTGACCGTCCATAACCAACACAAACGGACATTAACTTCAAGGACACAAATGGAATTAAATTAAAAAAAGGATTGAAAAGACCTCCTCCTCCCCCATCTTCCTCCTCCTCTCTCATCTTCTTCCTCTTCCTCTTCCTCCCTTCTCTTCCTCCTCCACAGCTCCTCCCTCCTCCTCCTTGAGCTCTCTTGCAGCCTCCCCCGAGCCTCCTGCTCTTCCCACGTGCCTCGCCTCCGTCCCCGTCCTCCTCCTCCGCCCCCCGCACCTCACCCCTCCGGCCCCTGCACCTCCCCTCTGTCCCCCGCACTCCCCCCCTGCACCTCCCTTCTGCTCCCAGCACCTCCCTCCGCCAACTGCACCTCCCACCTCCGACCCCCCGCACCCCCTCCACCACTTGCACTGTCCCCCCCCCCACCTCCTTTCCGCTCCCATAACCTCCCTCCGCCTACCGCACCTCCCCCCTCCGACACCTCGCACCCCCCTCCGCCCCATGCATTGCCCCCCGCATCTCCCCCTTCCGATCCCACGCACCCCCCTCCGCCCCTTGCACCGCCCCCCGTATCTCCTCCCCCCGCCCCCCGCACCTCCCCTCCGCCACTTGCATTGCCCCCTGCACCTCCCCCTCCGCCCCCGCACCCCACCCCCCGTCGTCCCCGCACCCTGCGCCTCCCTTGGCCCATCACCCCCGTCCACTGCACCCCCTCCCTCTATCTCACGCCTCCCCCTCCCCCTACGCCTCCTTGCCCCCACCGCCCCCGCCCCCACGTCGCCCCGTCGCCCCCTCCCTCTACGCTTCCCCCTCCCCCATGCCTCCCCCTTCGGCCCTCCTCCTCCGCTTGTTTGGCTGAAACTGGAGAGCTTTCAGTTTTTGTTAAATTAAGATAAATTTTTGACTAATTGATTCATACAAATTCATCACAAAATTCAATAAAATTCACCGTTTGATCCGTAATGAGTGATATCCTTGAAAATGCAAAAATTTTTAGAGATTCGATGGATGCATGAAGGTGTCACTAAGAGAGAAATTATGAAGAGCAAGGAAGAACAAATGGAGGAGGAAGAAGTATGGATAATAATACCCCTCTTAATTGCACCAAGGTTTGAAAAAAACATGGTTAAGTCAACTCATTGACGGTCAATCTGACGGAAGGTCACAAGTGATAACGGAGAAAGAAGTGAGGGGCACAACTGATATTACCAAAAAGATAGGGGCATAACTGAAATTGCTATATCTCAGAGGGACACAAGTGATAAAAACCCTTTATTAAATAATTAATGGATTAACTTATTATTTGAATTTATACTTTTATTGAAATCATTATGATAAAAATATTAATTATTTTTTCTTTATATAGTTTATATATTCGATATTAGTTTTAATTAAGTTGTTATTTATACCGTAAACAATCAATCTATGATTGTCAAAATATACTTTAGTAATCTATAGTCATATAAAATGTACAAGAAATATTGTGAAAAGATTTCAAATCCATTCTACTGATGGATATAATTAAGATGAAATACAATATTTATATGTCTCCCTAATTTAAAAAAAAAGATGAGAGGAAAAAAAGTTATGTATGTATTACATTTAAAAAATTACTATTATTAAATTTTAGATTAGTTTTTTAAATTTTTATTAATAAACTATTGATATAAGTATAATTTTATCATTATCATATTCGTAAGTTAATTTTTATTTTTATTTTTATTGAATTAGTTGTATTTCATAATAACTTAAACATCAATTGAAAATTATTTTCAAATTATAGTTTTTTATTGCATTATTTTAATATTTATATATGCAAAATTAAGTTTGATTTAAATTATTTTTTAAATGATTTTATTTTAAATTATTTTTAAATTATTATTGTATTTCATAATTTTTACAGCACACAAATATGATTTATTTTAGTATAATAATATATATATGTTTTTACTCACATTGATTATAAAATCTGAATTTGAATAAATTATTAAATTTGAAAAAAAATGAAACTTTATATGATATTTAAAATTTTTAACTTAATAAATATAACTGATATATATAAATATTAATATAATAAATATAAATAAAAATACGATATTTGTTATCTTAAATTTAACAAATATATTAGAGGAGAGAGAAAAAGATGAGAAAGGGAGAGAGTGAGTGAGAGAGGGAGAAGGAGGGAGAGAGGGGAGGAGTTAGAGGAGAGAGAGAAAAGATGAGAGAGGGGGAGAGAGATGGGTGCATATAACTGATATATATAAATATTAATATAATAAATATAAATAAAAATACGATATTTGTTATTTTAAATTTAACAAATATATTAGAGGAGAGAGAAAAAGATGAGAAAGGGAGAGAGTGAGTGAGAGAGGGAGAAGGAGGGAGAGAGGGGAGGAGTTAGAGGAGAGAGAGAAAAGATGAGAGAGGGGGAGAGAGATGGGTGCATTTGAGAGAGAGAAAGAGGAGAAATGGAGAGAGAGAGGGAGAGAGAGTGGTCAAGAGAGGGGGAGAGTGGGTGGAGAGAGAGAAAGAGGGAGAGAGAGAGTGGAGAGGGAGTGAGAGGAATGACAGACAAAGATGACAGGAGTCGGAGTGAGGAGATGTAAGAGAATGTTGGGAAGGAACCATGTGTCAAACATACAAAGTACAAAATAAACTCTATAATGTAGAGAATCAGTCAATGTCAACATGCAATGTTTGGACTTAATAATTGATGACAAATGATGTTCAAATTAAACTCCAATATATGGGTTTATTTGCAAAAAAATTAAAAAATAACACAAAAATGATGCATCGGGATTGTGCTGCGACTATCCGAACCTGTTAGGGTGCTCTTGCAAGTGTTCGAGGAAATGGGGACCGGCTGCAATTTCTAGAAGCCAAAAGGACCTTCATATAAGTACCCAGTCATGTGTTCTGGCGGCTCCCGAACTTATTGTGTGGCTCCGCATGAGCCACATGGAGTTATCTGGTGCCTCGGATGGAAGGACAATTGGGTGACAGAGATTCAGGCATCGATCTACGGCTGCGATGGGATGGTGATCGTGTTCTGATCTCAATTGAGCTCCGTGGATGCGAACCCTTCTATTAGAATCGAAGGGAATCTGTAGCTCACGAGCTTCTTCGTCCCCGTCTCCTCTAATCTGTGATGCGTGGCGGCTGGAGAAACGGAGAAGTACAGGAGGTTTCCTCCATCGATACACGACTGAGGAGGACCAGAGGTGGAGATGGCTCCAGGTGTTGGCTCGATTGGGTTGCTCGATTGTGTCGATCAGAAGCTACAGAGGTCCCCCTCCGTGGAAACTTGGAATGGAGGAACTTGACTCGAGCTTATCTGCTCCGTCTGGGTTTAAAAATCGGAGTGATGGGTGATGGCCCTACTGCGGATGAGGGAAGAGGAGTCGAAGCTTCGACCTTGGCAAGGTCGGAGATGGGAGGTTTTGTAGGGTAGAAGGGAAGCAAGGGGGTCCCGGTGGTGAAGTGAATAACTCGAGGGCTTTGGGTTTCCAAATGAGATGAAGAAGGTGAGTAGCAGAAGGAGGCGAGAAGCACGAAGAAGAGAAAGAGGAGAAGGAAGAAAAGGAATAGGAGATATACTTAAAAGATGGAGGTACTCAGGCTTCCTCTGATGAACTTGGCCCCAAGGTTTATGCTTGGTTGCTATCCTGGAAGATGTAGCAGCATAGTTGGTTGGCCGAGGATTTTGTCGAAGGAGATGACCATCTTGGCCTCAAGTCGGATGTCGAGCTGTCACCTAGACGTTAGAGGAGGCTGGTGGTTCTCCCTCTCACAACGACAGATACGTGTGAGTGAGTGACAAGGCAACGGTGTTGATGGGTGATTGATTGGGAGGAGACGTCTGTTGATTCTAAAAACTTCTCTCATTGTCAAGATAATCATTTTCAACAAAGTCGCTTATCAGGTTGCACTTCCACCCCAATACGAAAATTTGCATGATGTATTCCATCTTTCTATGCTGAGGAAGTACAATACGGATTCATTTATGTGACATTCTTTGAACAGAGTAAGGAATTTCATCATAGACAATTTTACTATCAGTATAAGAAAATTCCATTATAGTGGGAGAAGGCTTAGCACTTTTTTTTATAAGAAAATTCCATGATAAACAGTCCACCACATGGAAATTCATTTACCCTGGAACTCTCAGCCATGACTAACAAAATAACCTGATTTTGAAAAATAAAAGAATCAAGAACATTTACTACATTAAAAAAACCCCTACGTAATATTTACAGAAAAATGCAAAAAGTTAAATATATTAAAGACAAAGAAGTAGCAAAACAAATCGAACAAAGTAAGCGTAGCATGAGCACAGTACTTTACAAACAAGAATAATAAATTGAAACAGAAATCTAACTAATGAAACAAAAATCACAATATTCGAAAACTGCCCTACACTGACAAAACAATAACAACAATATACAAAACAAATAAATTGAGGGAAAAGTAAAAAATAACAGACCATACCTCGTATAACAATCCGGAATCGTAATCAAACAACCAAGACGCCTATCAGAACGCAATCCACAGAAAAAGTTTTCAGCGGAAACGAAAATGAGATGATTCATACATTACAGCAAACAACGAAGAATCAATGTAATCTAAAAAACCAAGAAAGAAAAACATGTATACCTCTCAACTGACAGAAACACAAAGGTTTTACAAATAAAGCAAACGGAAGACGAACAGTCCCCTCAAGAAAGGGGGGTGGGGGGAGGGAAATCAATCATGACAGAAACACTAAACATAGGGGGGAAATCGTATAGCGAAAAATGAACTTGTGAAGGATGAACATACCTAATGTAAGACGAACAACCCACCCTAACGAAGGTGTAAAAAAATACAATCATAAAAGAAATTCTTCATATGAATAGACGTATAAGAAAGCATGATTTTCTAAAAAAGGGCATACCTAGAAGAAAATGAGGAGATAGCAAAGCGTCGGCTGCGATGAAGGACGAACATAGACAATGAAACACAACAGTATATGTAATGCAACAAAACAAATCGAACTAAATAAAAGTAACATGAGCATGATACTTTATAATATCGGTCATAGGTATACATCCCGTTAATAAGACTAATAAAAAAATGTAATGAACTTCTGAAGGACGAACATACCTAATGGAAAACGAAAACCAACTTTAACGAAGGGGAAGAAAATTACAATCATAAAAGACATGCGTCACAAAGATTAAACATATAAGAAAGCATGATATTCGGAAAAAATGGCATAACTGCAAGAAAATGGAGAGAAAGCAAAACATCGACGGCGATGAATGAAGTAAGAACAATGCCGGAAACGACAAAGGGAAGCACCATCGAACGGATGCAGTGAGGGCTTTTATCTCAAACCTGACAAAAGGGAAAGTGTCGTGTACAAAGAAACCCCAAAAAATAAACAAAGTAAGTCACATCCACGTGGCATAAAATACGGGGAAAACCCAGCAAAGGATAACAGTGGCACTCCATTCTCAAGCGAGAGACCCTCCACGTGTCACCAAGGCTGGAAGAAACCCAGTAATAGTAATGTTAATAGATAGATACTAGCAAATGAGCCCGCGCTTCACTGCGGAATGAATTTACATGATTTTTTTATTTGAACATTATAATTTGGATATATACATATATATAGTAATAATACTTCTAGGATATATTTTATAATTCTAAGGATGAAGTCAAAGTCTTTCATATTAGATAAATATTTGATGTATTTTTTCTATACCAATGAATGGGTGTTTCCATTTAAAAGGTCTAGATCAGTAATAGTTCAAAAATCATAGCTAAATCTTACAATTTTATAATTCAACACTATAGAAAATTAACTTAATTGAGAATAAAAAAGGGGATAACATTCAAGGCCTATTAGAGTATTCACATTTATACATCTTTAGAGATTCCTCCTGTTTGTGACCTAAAATGAAAATAATATAGGTCATATTAATTTAAGTTAGTGAGACATTATTATTTCTGCTTTCAAGTTTCTACTCGAAATACAGGATGTGGAGTTTAAATAAATTATCGACGGAATAAACTTGAGATCATCATATTCACTCCTTCACCTCATTGTCTACAGTTAGGGACAGTTAGGGTGGAGCATTGAGCTCGACCCGGCTCAAACCGAGAAAGCCAGGCCCGGACCCATGTTGTTTTCCCCAGGCTTTGGACCGGGTTGAGGCCCGCTTTTTTTGATAAATCGAGGATCCGGGCCCAGCCTACAACCCACAGGGTCGGGCCCGGGTTCAGGTTGGGTTCAACCTGCCTCTACTTTGTAATGACCGGTGAACATCTTCCCGACCAGATTATACATATGAATTTCAATATTTTGTAGATGATTGGCGTCCATTTCTATCATACCATGAATCTGAACCAAGTACATATTATAGTTGCTCGCAGGTTCGGGATAGAGATGAAGCTTGAAAGCACGGTAAAGAAGAGGGATCAAGGTAGTACCATCAATATAAGGGATCAGGAGTTGAGCTGTAGAGGTAATAAAACTCCGGTTGTTGTTCCTCACAGCCAAGTGAGAAGCTACAACACGATTCTTATTAGGAAATCGAAGTTACCGCGCCATTTCAACTTTCAGTCTGGGTTGCAGTAAGTCAGAAAATAGTTAAGCGAATTACCATTGCCCATTAACTTTAGAAAGGTAACCAAATTATGAAAGCTTAGTTTATAGTGATATATATATAACGAAAAAATTAGTAATTAAAAAGACTTAATAAGAAGATATTAGTTGTATATGTGTTTCCTGTGAAATAGAAATACAAAGGAAATTATTATATCATAACTAATGTATATTTATATTATGCATAGCACAAAATAAATTTAAGGATCGGAATTATTTTTACAGGATAAAGGGAGATAATGAACATGTAGCAACAGACCTTACAACGTAAAGATAATAAAATCTTTTCATACTACCAACCATTGCATATTAAATTTGAACCATTAAATTAGATGCTCCTTTTATGCAATTAATACGTATCATATTTTATCTATTGTAGTGGACGTTTTTTATGTACTTCATCTACGTGATGAAAAAAGAATGAACGCTCAATCATCCTCGATCACAAATTATTACAAATTTCAAATAACCAATGATATAATTCGGATGTTATAACATTATAAAGCTCTTTTAAAATGTTCCACATGTGTGCAGTGAGTAGTTATACGTCTGAGGACTAATCGAGCTCTGTTCTTGGGCTCTAACTCGTAACTTGTCCTATGGCTTCCTATTGTGTTTAGGTATTGTGCGGAGATATGCTTAGAGGAGAAGTTTAATGAAGATTTATAATGCAAAATAAAAATATCTAAGGAACGTACGTGTCAAACTAAATATAGTGTCTTGATAAGATGGGTCATATGTTTGTTTTGTCGATGGTTCTGTATTGGGAATGAATCAAAATGGGTTCCAAATAATGAGATGTGATCGAATAAACCAAAAGACATGGTAACATGTGATGTAGTTCATATTCCTCCTAGTGGAACAAAGTAGGCCCCATCTCAGATACATGAACCCATACATACATCTTCCCTTCTTCCCATCTCGTTATCCAATAGTCATCGTCGTCCCGAGGATATGATCATACATGTAGTCGTCCTACCTCGGCAACACGTTCTCCCCCCCTCCATTACAACCACCTTCATCACCAACATCTTTAGCCTGCACCACACCTATCAGGGTTGCTCCTAATCCTTCATCTCAGTGAAGGTGAAGTTTAGGACCACGCCATGGCACACGACCATCTTCACAAATGAGAGGTACGTATACCACTCCATGGTATTGTAGTAGCTAGCGGTGAGCTCCACCACATGTTGTAGTAGCCTCTTGCGATCTTTGCAGAGTGCTTGAAGCCTCGGCGGAGGCGTTTGCGGAGAGAACGCGATTATCGTGGCCGATGAGCATCTTCGAATACATGGAGAGAAAGAGTTGATGTATTCTGTAAGCTATCCACCATCTCAATGAATGAAAATGATGTCCATTGAGGTAGTTGTTGTAGCCACCAGCGTCTGAGTGCCTTCTGTGCCCCCACTCCGATCTCCCTAGTAGGCCTCACCTTCACCAGCTATGACTGAAGTCATTCGACCACAGAGATGGAGAGAACGAAGAGATATCATCGCGGTCGTCCGTCGCAAGGAGAGAGTGGAGGGGATGTTGTTGCGATCATTCACAGATGCAAGAAGCACGGAGAAGGCTCGTTGTGACCGATTGAGACCACATAATTTTAGAAGAAAAGAAGCCTGAAAGGGAAAATCGCCTCCATTTGAAAGGAAACGAACCATATCAACCGTTAAAAGCTGGAAAAAAACTTATTTGTATTACTAATTGTCACGATTTTTACAAAACTAAGAAAGGTTAGACCTCATATAAATGACCCTTAAATTATTGTCCACATACACAATAACCTTTATAATCCTTGCGATTATATCATGATATCCTTATAGTGTTACAACATCTTGCACCACAACCATTTCATGCGAGTATGTGCGAGTTGCGATGTGAAGACATTGAATATACATTCGCAGTCCTATAGCTACACTACACAGCTCAGTGTGTGAGAGGGAAGGAAATGGATGCACAGGAGAGTCGGAAGCACCACTTCCGTGTAGTGGCCTATCCAATCCAAAGCCACACAAATTCTTCCCTCCAAATAGCCAAGACCCTCACATGACTCGGCATTCACGTCACCTTCTCCACCACTGTTTTCGCCCATCGACATATGTTCCCAGACAACCCTCCCACTCCCGTGAAGGACCCATCAGATCCTCTCCTTTTCTTCAACCCATATTCCAACAGCTTCGACGACAGCTTTGACTCGAAGAGGGACGGCGTCAAGGACTTTTCCTCATCCTTGAAGTCCGTAGGATCTAAGGCGCTCCATGCCGTCGCAACAGCTAATGATCCACCAGTCACCTGCATCCTCTACGCCATGCTCTTCCCATGGATTACCGACCTTGCTGACCTCCTCGGAATCATGTTTGTGCTCTACTGGATTCAGCCGGCGGCCATCTTCTCTGCCTACTATCACTATTTCCATGGCTACTGTGAAGTCATCACCCTGCACGCGAACAATGGTAGATCTCACGGCCGAAGTGAAGGCAAGCCTGGCAGCAGAAGCTCATAGGAGGGCGAAGAGAAAATGTTAGGAAGAGAAAGGGGACAGCCACGTGTTGGGAAGAAACAGGGAAGCGGAGGGAAGGAGAAAGGGGGCGAAAAAAAAACGCAAGAAAGCAAAACATGCAGCCACATATTGCTGAAAAGGAGGAGGCTGGAAAACATCCAGCTTTAGTATATAGATAGATTATAAAGATAAAGATATCCTAGGTTTCAGATAAGCATCCCGTATACAACCCTTTTTTTATCACAAGAGACAAAGATGGGTAGGCATCATCGAGGTTGCAACCCAATTATGCGCAAACCTTGTACATCTGTCTTTTAGGGGGTCTTGCTTGCTCTTCATTTGGTTTGTGTTCGATTTCCTCTGCAAATAACAATAAGAGGTCCAAAATCAATAATAAATGGGTCCAGTTGAACTTGAGACTTAAATAGATGGTTTATACAATACCCACGTATACGGAATTCCTAAAAGTAGACGGGTCTGTAGTGAGACACCTATTTGAGACTGTAGGTTCATCCAGTTGCGATGAGCTCACAAAATCGGGCTCTGCAATACATCAGGTCGAATGGACATGTTAGGATTCAAGGCTTCTCAACAATTAGGTTATGACTCACTTTGGAAACCTAGACACGTTCATTGAATCTAAATTTTAGCTATGCACTAAGCGATGCATGTTCATTCTACATGCAATTGTTTCCTATATATCATTATATGTAATTACTTTTATTACATTTTGTAGGGACATTTTATAGTATCAGCTTCAAAGTATGGAATTTCACACATATGTATACTTCCATATTTACATGCTCGCCACTCCATAATTTGTCTTTACACCCAAACCCATTTATAATTACAATGTCTTGCGCTTTAACCCCTTACACTTTTACCCTTTTGTTTACTTAATTTCTCTAACCTAATCACCTATTAAGTTAACATAACCATACATCAACGGGATGATGAGTATTATTTCTCAACCCCCTCCTTCCTCTAACGCACTCGGTCACTGCTCGATCCCGTGTTGCCATCCCTGACTTATTCAACCTCATCATATGCTTCGATGCAGACATGCCCTCGTTACGCTCTGCTTTTAAGTTAGCCTTGTCACTGAAGTTGCACTCCGATTCCTCCCAGAGCATCGTCGGGAGATCCGCGAGAGGAGGGTAGGAAACACCCCCAACACGGTTTCCTCTATCTCTCCATCGCGATCACAAGTGCACGCGCGCGTGCGTCCTGAATGTTGCTGAAGATTGTGATAGCCTGCTGATTTTAGAATCATGTACTGAGACCGTGGGGATAACCTTTCAACCCCAGCTCGCCTTGTCATATTGCTACGGATCTCACTTGCAATTTTAATCCATCTATTGATTAATTTTGAAACACGTTTATTAACTTGTTTAACGGCATCTAACTTAGAGTCGGCTCAGCCCTTTTACATCCTAATTTCAGTCATTTGATCTTAATATGTCTACAAAATTTACCTTGTCTTTCACTTGATGAACCTCAATTCTTTTCTTTAACCTTAACATATCCTGACCAAGTCAAAACTCTAGGAGAAGTCGAAATCACTTTGTCACTGTTCTCACCTGATTGATTTCTCGTTGGTAATGCGGTAATGGGAGATTTTTTTGTCTATAGACATGGCTTGACATCATGGCCTTGTTTTTTTGCATGCAGAGATGGACGAAGATGTCGATCTTGAACACAGCCGGCTCACCCAAGTTCAGCAGCGACAGGACCATCAATGACTATGCGAAAGATATATGGGGGATCGAACCGCTTCCCATACGATGAGAGAAGGCGATGGCGACTAGTCAGAATGCTCAGCCCTCAAATAGCCTCCCACGTCCAAGATATGAGTTTTTGTGGGGTATTTAGATGTGTTTGTCTTATGTATTCACATATGTTTTAGCTTTGGGAAAAAAGCCTTTCCAGGAAATATTGAGAATAAGGCGGCATCTGTAATAAGCAAACAATTGGTGGGGTCTGTCAGCCATGTGTTTCTTTATTCCAAATTATAAATGAATTTTGGGTGGAGGTTTCCTTGCTTAACCTGTTTGGTTCGAATTTGGGGGATGGAGTTGTTGGGAACTGATCCAATCATAAACAAATCCTAAGGCGATACGATATCATATAGTGGTTAGACAATGTGTCTACTTCATTGCACACTCTGAACTCCTCCTATCTTCTCCTTCGCAAAAATAATATATGGGAGTACAATAAACATTAGCATGTGGGAACACAATAAGTGGCGGATTGTTTCCTGTTTTATCCCTCCATCAGCATTTTCTGTCAAAAAATGCAAATAACTACCATTAATCTAACATAATCTCCCTTATCTCTCATCATATCTACCTTTAATTCTTCCTTATCCTCTCTCTTCAAAAGAACAGAAATAATATCGAATCCATCCTTATCCTTATTCCCTAACTAAACGGCCCCATAGAAGCATAGATGTGCGTGCATGCCTTTTCTTTTTTTTCTTGAGCAATCAGTCAACAGGAGTGTAGGATGTATATACATTTCATTTTTTTTTATGACACCCGATTTCACATCGTACTAAAAGGATTTCCATGCAGAGGTATCCGTTAAATTCGCAAGTTATTTGGGAAAGTTTTGTGGATACAAAGTTTGTAAGGTCATATATACGTAAGACTGCTTTTTGCAGTAGGAATCAATGGCCAGTATCGCTCACCTCAATTTTAGTTAAACTTCTATGGTATGGCGATGTATTTCTACCGATCATCTATCGAAAGAGTGGATCAAACAAACACTAAGGACACATGATTTTTTTTACCTAGTCCCATTGGTGCGGTGTGCATCCATGTGAGACAAATTTCCAATGCACTATAACTTTTCATGTCTTTGGCCTCTCACATTCTATCTTTCGGAGAGTGAAGGACCAAGTATTAGGCCGAAAAATATACAGAAAACTTCTTCCTTTGTCATAGGGAGATCCCACTTTTATGTTTGAGTACATATGAACAATATATGAGGTAGTAGTACTTGAATTCCTCTCAAAGTTAATTGTTGTTGTTGACTAATGTTGATATGGCCCAACAAGATTAGTTAAGATAGTTCCCGACCTTGCTTGTTTTAATGTCTCACGTCATTCTCAAGATCTTATTATGTCAAATTAAATGTTGGTTGTATATTTCCTTTTATCGTCATGATTTTATTAGAGGATATAAGTCTTCCTCTTCCAGTATTTTTTCCCACATTTAGACGACATGCCAGTTGACTTAGTAGACTTTTCAAGGATCACCTTTCCCGTCTCGAGCATGCAGATCTTTCAGATAATACCTATCTAGGACTCCTATCCCATGGTGTGTTGATATGATGAACTACTTTGTCTCCAAAAAAGTTCTCTGGGATTCGTCCCAGAACCGCATTGATAGACTTAAGTCATATTCCGGGAACTACCATTGGGAAAATCCATTCTATTTCTTCGAGGAATCGGATTGTGTCTAGAGAATATATATTCCTTAGGAGGAATACAAGTGTGTTCTCACTTACTCCAATTTTTTGGAGGAGGAGGAGATCACCACTCCAGGAAAAATACAGTGTGGAAAGTACTCCGGTGTGGATTCTACTGACGGATCTTGTTCCATGATGCCTACTCTTTCTCGAAGTCGTGTCTAGTCTATCAGAGAATGTGAGGAATCGTCGGTTCTAAAGATGAGATATAGATGAAGCCAGTCATCATTTGCAATGTCTTCAACACTTGGGTCATCAATTTCATGGGGGTAATAATGGTTTGCCGTACATTATCCTCATAGATTAATTATCCAAGTAGATGGAGGTTATCCCAACCTGAGTTGTAGACAACAAGAATGTCTGCAAGTTCTTGAGAGATCACATTATCTCTAAGTTTGAGATCATCAAAATTCTTATAACATATGGGGCCTGTAGAACACCAAACATAGTACCACATTTATTAATAATAAACTGTGGTAGTAGCTTATAAGTAGTTGGTGCTACAACTAAACAACATGGGTTTAAGCATTTTGTGATGTGGTTGAGGGTTTCAGTTGTGCCCAAGCTCGACAGGTTGCTTGGGCCAGTAATCCCTTATAATGGATGGGATCGATGATCTATATATTATAGATGTTATTATAGTAGACCCCCTCTAATAATGGAAAGGCTACCCAAGAGATGGAGCCATCAATACCATAAAGTTAGGTGGGAAGGGCTACCCAAGAGGTGCAGCTCCCATTGTTACCGGGAATGTGTAATGGGTACTGCGCAACTAGGATGTTGCAAATATAAGTGGGGGTGATTGTAGCACCCGAAACATAGTACCATATCTAGTAATCATAAAGTATGGTAGTACCTTTTAATGGGAGATACTATCAGTCAACATGGGATTAAGCATTTTGGGATATGGTCGATGGATCCAATTAGATCCAAGCCCAACAGGTTGTCTGAGTCAGTAATTCTCCATAACGTATCGAGTATAGAGCCAGGATATTACATATGGTATCAAAACAAATTCTTTCTAATAATGGAAAGGGTTGCCAAGAGGTGGAGCCACCCCAATCATAGAGTTAGGATAGTATGGCTACCCAAGAGGTGAGACCATCACTATTACTGGGAATAGATCATGGGCCATTATGCAATGATGGTGACACAAATATAAGTGAAGGTGATTGCAGCACTCCAAGTGTAGTATCACATCTAATAATCATAAAGTGTGGTAGTAGCTTATTAGTAGTTGGGGCTACTATTAACTTGAGCTTAAGCTTTTAGGTTGTGGTTGAGGGTTCCACTTGGGCCCAATCTCAATAGGTTGTCTAGGTCAATAATCTCCGATAACAAACCAGGCTCGAGGCATGGGATGTTACATATAGTATTAGAGCATACTCCATCTAATAGTGGAAAGGGATACCTAAGAGATGGAGCCACCCCTACCATAGAGTTAGAGGTTAGGGCTACTCAAGAGGTGTAGTTACTGGGAATAGGTAATGGGTCATTGCACAACGAGGATGTTGCGAATATAAATGGGGGTGATTGTAGAACCCCAAACATAGTACTACATCTAGTAATTATAAAGTGTGGTAGTAGCTAAAAAGCAGTGGGAGCTACTACTAGTCAACCTGGGCTTAAGCATTTTATGCTACGATCAAGGGCTCCAGTTGGACCCAAGCCCAACAGGTTGTCTGGGCTAGTAGTTCCCCGTAATGAACAAGGCATAGGGTCGGGACATTACAAGGGTAGTCATTTTGTGAGCAAAGAAGTACAAAATTTAGTGAATGACAATGACGTCGAACACCATGTCGCCAATCCATACCACCTAGAAACCAATTGACATGGTCAAGGTCTTGAATTGAGAGGTGAAGAGTATTTTACAGAATCTAGTCCTACCAGATAGGAAGAACTAGTCCCAATTCGTGAACCAAGTTCTATGGGCCTATATGACTGCTTACAAGACTTCACTTCGAACCTCCCCATTCAGAATGGTTTATGAAAAACCATGCTATTTACCTGCAGAAATCATTCACAAATCAGAATCAACACTTAAGAGGTCAATTGGGCAGTCATTGAGGCAAGCATTAGAGGGGGACGGACTTGAATAAACTTATAGAGATCAGAAATCGAGAATATGGCAACAACATTATCTATAAGGGTAAAGTGAAGTACTAACATGATTAGCACATCAGACAAAAGCACTTTGTCCCTAAGTAGATTGTATAGTTGTTCAATGCTAAGTTGAAGATCTTTCAAGGGAAGTTGAATCCAAGTGGATAGGATCATAAACAGTCCATGTTGTGCATGACCTTGAAAGCATTTAGATATCAGATACATCACCTAATGCACAATCGTTCTTAGTGAATGGACATTTTCTCAAGGCATTCATCAAACATACGAGTATTTGGCCCAAGTCGAGGAGATCGCTTTCATGTGTGTCACTTGACTCCTTCGTGTTCTATTGGACATTCTATGATGCAACGAACGAATGCAAGGCTTTCATTCCTTGCCCTCGGTCGATCCAATTTTGTCTTTTGCTATACTTAGGCTGACCATAGCTTAAGTATTGTGGGGAAGGGAGGGAGGTCGACTTCTATTCTTTCTATTATTTGCACCTCGTTACACTTAGCACGAGTTGTGTATTTCCTTTTCTATGTGCCATGAGGACATAACACAACCTAAGTATAGGGGGTGTCGTATATATTATATACATACTTTACTCATAACTCGTACTCTGGTATATTTTATGTATATAACACTTAATAAAATACTAGGGATATATGTGATCGCCTGTAAAATTTAGTAAAAACACAAAGAAAAAATAAAAAAGTTTTTTAAAAAAAAATCAACAAAAGAAGAAAAAAACTAACGCTTACATATTGCAAATGCATTTCATTATGCATCACATGTATTAGTGAAAAGATATTGGGTTTTGAATCGAGTCTTGATCAGAAATCGAAAGTGAGATTGATCTTTGCCTGAATCTTATTAATCTCAGAGGACCTTCACCAAGAAGTAGGATTTTAGAAGCTCCATGTCTTTGACTTAATTCTTAGAGTTCCGCAAGATGATGTTCAAACTTCGACTCCTGGTGTCTAAGAAGATTACCTCATATCATTAGTATCACTTTTGAGTAGTGAATGGGGTGTCAAAAGACCCTATCAATTGAGTTGAGACGACAATAGGTTGCTTCGTCATGGGTGGTAGACGACTGATGAATCCTAGATTCATCTACTTATTATTCGTATTTTTGCTCTCTATCTAAATTAAGCCTTAAATAAAACCATTAATTAGATTCATTTAACAATAAATACAATGTATATAATTAATGTTATTTGATGTAAATGAATAAAGGACCAAATCATCTTGTAAATATTATACATATTTAACTATTTGTTCCCTTTTATTTCATGTTTTTAATTATCTATAAATTCCTAAAAATTAAATTAATAGTTCACATAATATAGTGTAAATTTAATCTTTTTAAAAATACCAAAAAATAAACAAAACAAATAAAATAGATTTTTTATTGCAAATAAATACTTATAAAAATATTAACACGTACATTCTGTATTGTGCTTTTAAGTTCTACATGTGAGTTGTAGATCTTGAAAAGATATACATCTGCCATGTTGAACACTTTTTGATTTGATGTCATTCGGTATTTTATTTTAATTTTTCTTGTAGATTTTATTCATCTTTTATTTCATTAGGCCATGTAGTTGCCTCTGGGCACGTCATGTGATCCGTCTCTTTAATATACTCATTTTAGATCAAACAACCTTCCATAGCCCATCTCTGCCTCCTCAGAGGTTGTTTGATCTTCTAATCAGATGTCCTATAGCCATCCATTAGCGCCTCAACTCCAACCATTGGATCGACATATCCAACGGTCCATCTCCATCTTCAACCTATGTTAGTTGCCCTCGTGCCTCCAACCTCTCTCGATGGTCGTTCTTCTCCAATTAACTGACACCTCTTCATGTGCCAGATCTCCCTCATTCTAATGTCAATAGATAGCCAATTGGTTCTCCTTTGCCAACTTTTCATCATCGATCGTCTACCTACGCCTATCAACCTCTCGTTGGTTGAAACCGACGCCTCCACCAATTGCTGCTTCGATCAAAATTGAGTTGGAGGCATCGGTTTCCAGCCATCCACCCTTGTGCGAGAGTCCTTCAATCTCCTTCCTTGCCTCTTGTAATAAAAAGAGAGAAGTTGAGCTACAATCGTTGTACCTCTCCGGTGATATCTGAAGGTGCAGATCTTCACCACAACCTTTGATCAGGTGTTGCTCGAGCTTCATGCATTCTCCGCTCATGTTAAGCGAAGACCATGAGCTCTATAAGTTTGAGCCCAAGCTCTGATTCCACCTCCGACCTATTCCTCATCTCTAGTGATCCTATGTTCGTCCCCTTCTTTATTTCTCCATTTAAATTTCCATGCACACACACTCCCTCACTCCAATTTGATCATCTACACACCAATATCACACATTACACATCTTTGCAAAACCCTCAGCATAATTCTTCGTATCCTCCAGACCTCCTTCCACCTTGATCTTTCTTCTTCTTACTCATAAGAAGAATCCATAAGGGCTTCCCTTTCTTAACTCCGACCAAGACATCCATTCCACTCCATTCCACTCCTCCGGTCTTCAGTTATTCCACTAACCATTATAAGGATCGTGGGACTTCATTGATAAGAAGCTTTAGTGCTTCTCCGATTTCCAATTTCACCTCTGATGATTGTTCATCGACTAGCAGCTCCAAACATCCCTATTGCATCTTCGATTCACTACCATCTCTGCCATCCCTATAGGAAGCTTCCCCGAACATCACAATAGCCTGAAGAGGACGTAGGAGAAATCAAGAGCATCATCAGAGCTCCGCTGGAGGAGCACTATTCATGGAGGAGCAATCCTAGCACGATGTGCATGCACCATTTGATAGAGCCCTATCGACTTTGATCCTACAACCCTGATTGACTCCTAGATGACTTCTCTGACCCTGAAGGCTAGGGAGATCAGAACATTGCCCAAGGTTCTATAGTAGACCACATGTCCCGATCCAGTAACAACCCCGAGCCTCCAAGTGAGCCTAGCCACCACGTGTATCTTGCATGTGATTGGGCTAATTGCAACACCCATGCCCCAGTCTTGGGTATTTGCAAATCAATCCTCACATACCCTCCACATGTCATCCTGTATTAATTGCAACTAGGCTTTGCCGACTTACTAATATTACCCAAATACCCATGTGCGCCTAGGATCTTTATATAAAAGCACACGTGGCTCTAAATAATTGTATATATTCCTTTATCACTTTATTATTAGTTTGTAGTTTATTATATATATTGCAAAAGAACCCCGAGTTGTATGGTTAATAACTTTTGCATAGGAATTCTAAATTTAATGAAATTGATCTCATTTGAATCGTAATTGACATCTATACATAATGATGCATTAAATGTTTTATTGTGATATCGATATTTTTATAAATTCATGAAACAAAGTCCCCTGCTTGTTTCAATTTATTCAATTTGCCATTGACTTGTTCTAGCCTAATAATTCACTTACAAATGGGCAAGTTAATACTTGTTAAATATATTTCTTGTTTATTGAGTTTTTAACTATTTTGAATCTCTTTTAACTCTCATTAAATAGGAATAGGTATTCATCTATTTAGGGACTTAGATGCTATAATTACAATTAGATCAACCACTCATTTAACATCTTAATCATGCATTAATCGTAGAATTAAATCTTATAGACCAATTCATTAGATTTGTGCATTTAATTCAGAATCTTTTTGTATGTTTCATTTGTGAATTTTATGGTGTATACGCTCATTTTTTATCTTCACATTTTACGTATAAAAAGACAAAAAATGCATACATTGCATTGTCTTGATTCTAAGTACATTAAATTCAGTAAATAGATATTTGTCATGTGTTAAGAGTAGCGATATAGTGAATTATCAAATGACATTTTATCTGGTACATGGTGCATTTAGGTTATTTGATTAAGTTTTGAATATTCATTTTATAGGATTTTAGTGCTACTTAGGTCAAACTCAAGCATGGTCGATCCCAAGCTCGGGTAAGTTGAGAAGGGTTGCGCATTAGGTAGCCTACATCCAACACATGAGAGACAAATTCCTAAATAGTGTTCTTAAAAAAGAACACTATTTAGGACTTTGTCTCAAAATAGTTCAGATCTTTTAAACATCGACGGGGAAGGCCCAGGAAGTGTTGGAATGAGACTTTACGGAGGGATCTTAGTTTTTTAGATCTAAGCCCGAGAATGACTAAATATATATGAATGGAGGCAATGAATCCATGTAGCCGACCCTACTTAATGTGGGAAAAGTCTTTGTTGTTGTTATGTTCCTTAGTTGTATTGTGATATTTTCCATGTTATTGTGATGTAACCTTTAGTGTATTTATCTGTTGTATTGAATTGTAAACCTTGCTCAGATGTTGGCAAGGCCCGAGGAGCCAAGGAGATCGAGGCGTCACAGAGGCAGGCCACTTGAAGTGGACGTTGTTGAAGACCACTTTAAGTAGAGAGATAGTGTAGAATAAGCTTATATTAAATTTCCGCATTATTCTTGTAAATAATTTGTAATGTTAATTATTATTTCCAGCAATTACTGTAGAATTTTTATTACTTTGTGTGTGTCAAGTCATGTTTCATCCTTTGCCTTAAAGGAGGGGTATACTTGAGTGTTTTGTTTATTAAGGAGGCATACGACTCTTAGAGCTAATTAGGATTTTTATTTTACTCGATTAATTTAAGAGGCGTATTATAGTATGTTCTGATTAGATCAAGTTGAATTGATTTCTTCATCGTTGATCGAACTTACGCTTAGGTGTGTTTCATCGATTTGCATTGCATACAGTGTAACTTTTCTATTTCCTTGTGCATCCCACATGTAGAGTGCTGGGAATCACTGTAAGTATACCTAAGTGGGAATTCATCATTGTTTTTATGCTTGCATTGTCTTTCTCAAATACCTCTCATGAGTTTATATTACCAAGGTTAAAAGGAGTCGGGACTGACATTAGGCGTATAGTATCTGCTCAATTAAATATATAAATGATAGCCTAATCTTAAAATTAGGACTACTAATGTAAGTCGATCTAAATAACTTGGATAAAATCTACCTTGTCTTATGAGAGAGTTAACTTCATCCTTGCTTACAGGTAGTTACCTCTAGACTTTGAGTGGGTGAGGACATATATATAAGGACATAGCCTAAACCCTAGAGCTGAAAGTGCCCACCTCCAATCATAGTTGATGTTTTGGGTGTGAGTCTAATATCTCCTTTAAGGATGTGATATCACTTAGCATCCCAAGAAAATCACTCTTTTGATTGAGGAATATTAGAACCTCATCTGGGCATCACAGGGACATACCTATATGTAATGGACGCATAATATTGTTTTATGAATAATTTAAAACTGAAAAGATAATTGGTTGGATCTTTGTAGCCTTTATTGGATGAAGTTGGTGAATAAGGGGTTTGTATTGCATTTGTATTGTGTGTGTTAAAAAACTGCACATTTAAGTTCCTTCTCATGAGATGAATTCATCTCCTTGATTCATTTCATCGCGTGCTCTTTTCAATTCTTTTTGAAATCGAAAACAGATTGTTGGGGGGAGTTTGTTCGAACTTTATGAACCTCTCATTAAACCCCTCAAATGTCACATCTTCTGAGTTCCAAGATAATCACTTTCTGGACCTCCTTGGACTCAAGATGACCCTCTTCTTGAGTTCAAGTTCACAAATTCACACTCAGGTATGGTCACACTCAGCAGATCAATCCATTTCTTTCTTCTCTCCTCACTAAGGAAGACCTTTGCTTGGGTGAGTTCAATTTGATTTCTATAGCATCATCTTCAAATCTTAATCCTTTTTCTGATGAAGGTGAACAAGGTTCAGTAGTCATATCCTTCCAAGAAACAACCAGATGAAGAGGACCGTGAAGATCCCTTACATGCTATCTTAGCCAGACTGGCTGCATCTGAGCAATAGAAAAAACCTAGTTAAGACACAGATGGGTTAGTCGAATGTAGGTGTTGATGAGCCGATGGTATATGCGTACAATCTGGCCCTATACCAGAACTATAATTGGTTAACACTAGTGGTCCATGAGACTGATTTTAAGTTAAAGCCGCATTTCCTATCATTGTTGCCAAAGTTCAACAAATGCATCCGAAGATCCATTCGCATTCCTCTGAGATTTTGAGTTGGTATATGACAACCTTAGTTGACCTAGGGTTAGTCAAGATTCCATACGAGTGAGAGCTATCCCCTTTTCCTTAGGAGATAAGCACGTGGCTTGGTGGAGGTCGAGTAACAGATGACGTGGTGCACTCTGGTCTGTCTGATGCTGGATCGACGATCGTGGCAAGCTGGAGCTAGGTGGCATGCTTTGATGAGGGAGGTGGAGGCATAAGGCTCCAGTGTGAAGGTCGAGGGAGATCAACAGTGGAGGCGATGGAGGGTGACGGTCTTCTGTTGCTCGATGCTGAAGAGCATAGCTGCTCAAGGAGGTGGGGAAGCCGAAGGCAGGAGTGTGAAGGTCGACAAGGGTGAAGGGTGGAGGGGGGATCAGTAATGAGGCTCCGGAGGTGCGGGGCGGTCGGAGCGTGGAAGGTGATGTGGAATCATGTTTGGGAGCGAACGACGAGGCGAAGATGTTGAACGGAGGAGTAGAGGCAGATAGAGGAGAAGAAGAAACACAGAAGAAGAAGAAGAAGGAGAAGGAAGAAAAAGAAAGGAGATGGGAAAGAGAAGAAGAGGAAAAGAAGGAGAAGGAACTACCTGCTAATGGAGAGGGATGACTGGGAAGAGAGGCTCTCATCCCCCTGTCGTAGCTCTAGGGTTGGCAAATGCCCGAGCTAAAGCAACCACGTTCAACAGTTGCAGCAAAGGTTGCCCCCCTTGGATCTCGCCTGCGGTCGGGGGTCGTCGCTCGAGTCTTGTGACCTATTGTGTCACCTTGAGGTGGTAGCTTGAGCTCTCCCCGCTTCGTGGAAACGATTGATAAGGGAAAGGGTGGTTGGTAAGGTCCCTTATATGTTCCATTAAGGTTTGCGAGAAGGAATGAGAAGATGGGGCGAGAGGGCACGGAGGAGACGCGGGGTCTATAGGATAGCCGTTAGGTTCTTGGCCAAGAAGAGCAGAAGGCATTCATCGTGGAAGGATAGGAGAGGAGGGAGGATTCGTTGAGGCTCGAAGCTTGCGGGCAGAGGTGGAGTTGTAGGGTCTTCGGCTGTTGGCGAGGGGCGAATCGCTTAAAGGTGCACCAATGAATACGGAGGGGAGGATGCAACGTGGCACGACCGTTCAATCGGTCGTGGTCAAATAGTCGTGGTGAGGCCTCATGGAAATAATATAATAAAATAAAATAAAAATAAAAAGGGAATAAAGGGGTAAAGGGAGGACACGTGGTGGCTCCAGGAGCTATCACGTGTCGCTCCCAAAAAAATTAGAAAAGAAGTGAAAAAAAACTTAATAAAAAATAAAAAATAAGGTCAAATAAAAACGTATTCAACATGAAAGTTGTTTGTCTCGACGAGACCTACAACTTTTGTGAAGAAAATCATCTACACAAAACATATTTTTAGTGATACTCTATGGATATAAAAATATCGTATTTTTGTATTTTGCATTTTTTTGTAATTTTTAAATAAAATAAAATTCAAAATAAAATCAGATGAGATATAAAATAAATATTTACACATTTATCTAATTTTTTAGTAGAATTTTTATATCAAACTTGTCTTACCTTGTCAACAATGAATGTCATTCCTTAATCACTTTCAATGTAAGAGATATGCTTACAATTTATATCTCAAGCAAGATCTGGGATCTCCTTCCTTATCTTTGTGACATCCCAAAAATATGAGAACCTATAACTTGGATAAAAGAAGCGAGAACACTTCCCGCCTTGCAAGTCCAACTTGCATTCCCTATTCGATATTTAACACCTAGGCCCACCACCCCTAAGGTGATGTTGACCCATCTCTAATTGAACCAACAATAAACAAGATTAGAACTCGCTATGCGCAAACAATATCGCCCCAATAATATGAGAACCTGATATTGGGGTCACATTATAACCGACCTTACTCTTTCGAGAAGCCAAGAGCCCGATCTAAATGCGCTTGTATGCATGAGCTATCACTTGGGACAGGCGTCTCCTGCATATAATCCTTGGCGACGGAACCCTTCACCTTGATAGGAAACCATGGATGTCATTTATGTGATCCTCCATGTCATGTTCAAATAAATATTAATTAATTTGCATAATAGGCTCCTTAGTACAATTAGTGTTATGTACCATGGCCATCTTAATGATCATACATATGTTGATTCAGTTGTTGAATTATAGAGGCTGGTGCTTGGATGAATATCTAAAGAGTTATATTAAGTACTCATCAAGCATCACCAAATAATTATTAAGAGAGGATCTCCAGCCTGAGAAGGAGATGGCAATCCTTTCTCTAAAGGTTTTTATCTAACCGACCTCTTGATATAGGTCCTCTACATAGGAATAGAGATTCGGAGGTGTTAGATAAGTTAGGTCAAAGAGTTGACTTAATGAGATCGAGATAACCAAAGACCTATGTCATATGTTGTCACGATATAGACACGCATCCTCTGACCGGAGATAGATGTGTTACTATATGTATGAGTATGTACATTTAGCATAACAATAGGTTGATGACCTAATCAAGGTCTATACACCAGCGTGCTGGTGTGCATGCAAGGGCATATGAGTAATACGATCTCTCAAAGGGATCATACATGTTCATTGTTGAACCAGAAGACATGAGCTCACTCATGAGATATTGGGAAGGATCAAATTCCATGCACGATCGTCTCGCTTTGGAAGCATGACTGAATTTATAGGTTTGATATATGCTTTTGAAAAGTATATAATCAATACGTGGGTATGATACATGCTTTTGGAAATTATATGATCGATACCGACTCCCAATGATCTAATGAGAAACATAATGATAAAACCTGAAGGAGACAAGCTAAATGGATCTAAAACTTATGGTTTAATCTAGGTCTTCAAGTATGCAGGATGTACATGTACTAGGAATACCTGAGGGCGATGTGGTTATAAACGATTGTATAACCATGATGCTTCCATTCCTAGGGAGTGATGAAACGAGTCTGGATTTTAATGACTTCTCTCCGTAAAGAAGTGATCTATTCTTAGTCCAAATGTTGGACACTGATCTGAATGAGATTCAGATGCAATGAGAAGATTAGATTTGCGGTCTTAGTTTAATGAAGTATCAATGAAAGGTCCGCAAGATCTGGATTTGAGATGTGATCTCAAAATTCAAGTCACTATACATGGAACATACAATCGCCATGTCCTTATCTCCAAGTACCCGGAGAAAGTGCATTATCCTAAGAAGAGTTCAAGGATAATTTCATTGTTGATATATGTACCGAGCATTTAGAAAATTGGTAATTAAATGTGATTTAATTATCATGAATAATATCAATTTGATTCATATTCTAATGAGAGTTATCTTAGATAATTAAATGTGATTTATTTATCAAAGATGTGAATAACATGAATGTGATTCATATTATTTGGGCACATGAGAATAGAATTCCAAGATGATTAAATATGGTTTAATTATCATGGATATGAATAATGTGGATAGCACTATACAAATTATTCATATATATTATAAATGTGATTTATAATGTATTAGAGAGAGCATATTATGATTTATATTTGTTGATTAATTATTGTCATTGGATAAATAACTGAAAATGTAAATCACATTTTATTTTGGGTTATGAATGTGATTCACAAATTTCCCATGGCATGATTGCAATATTCACAAATAATTATGAATTATTTTTGTGGAATAATTTACAACAAGTGATGTTGTATATATTGGAGATTTCCATGGAATAATGTAATCTCAAGGATTACATGAAGATTGCACCAATTCTCATTAGGAAAGGGTGGCCTTGCCCCCTCTTAATGGAAGGAGGCAATCTTCCTTCCAATGATCTCCATGCTTGAATGATTTAATTTTTAATTAATTTATATTGATTTATCAATATATATATTTAAATTAAATTAAATTAATTATTGTTGTTGTGTTTTTACAACAAAATCTTATCCATTAAATGAAGTACAAATCAATCTCATCCACTGATTTTGTGTAGTCCATGGATTGTGATCCATGATCTCCTAAAATACTATGAAGAGGAATCCCTTGCTCTTCAAGTTATAATTACAACATCCATATGGTGGCCGTCCACCATGGAGCCCCAGAGAGAGTCGCCATCGTCGGAGCATCGCTGTTATGATGTCGGATCATTTGCTCGTGGATCTCCGTCTCCTTCGATGTGACTCACTCGTGGAGAAGATGTCGGATCTCATGTGAAGATATCATGACATTCGCCGCTTGGATCATCAACATGGATTACGAGAAGCACGAGTTTCATCAACGCACTCGCAAGCATCTCCTCCGTCGGATCGGACTTGAGACTGGAGTCTCTTCATTTAGAGACTCGATCACAACAATGCTTCAAGCGATAAACCTAATACTTGTTTCTGGTTTATATGAAATGATCCAAGAAGTGTTCTTGGATCATGTGGTTTCATCGAATTAAAATTTTTTAAAGTTCGTTGCTCGGAGCAACTAATGCGACTAGCCAATCCCGATCGCATTCGACGTGGATGTGCCTAAGGATTTTTCCATATTCTTCAAATGGTATCAAAGCCATAGATCGGAGGTTTCAGATATGATCCATAAACCTAGGATAGGACGACCTGGACTCATTAGGGTTTGTGAAATTTTATCGCATTTTGTTCATGAAGCCTTATTTTGTGTGATTTTTTGCCATGTTTAAATTGCTTAAAAATGAAATTATCACTTGGATTATGTTACTCATTAAATAAGAAAACCTTAGGATTTGAGTTTGCATGATTTGGAATCCTCTTGCTCAAGTTATGATGTATCCATTGTTTCAGGGATGGTGAATCTTGACGTAATTAAAGAGTTAATTATTATTTTGAACACCTAGAAATTTGTGCAAATCAATTGTGTTCTGTTATAAATCAAATTATTAAACTTTGGAAACTTATTATGCATGATTTGGATTTAAATTATTTGAGATATGATAATTTTAGTGAGGATCACTGCTGGAAATTACATTCCTAATTAAGAACCTTGTGATTATCATTTAATCAATTAGTGAAATTAATGGTTAATTTCTTAGAATAATTATTGATGAATATTTTATGAAATATTTGATAATGATTATTTTATTAAATAACATTGTCTTAACCAATAATTGATTAGATATGATCTAGATCATAAATTGGTTACATGATCTTCTTTCCAACAAACAAAGTTACTTGAATAGGATTGTGAATTTGTTTAGTAGATTTCTTTATAATATAAATCAAAATGGTTTTGATTATTATTGTATAGTGTAACTTCGGTTGAAAGATCGATTATCATCTCAAGTACATAGTGATCAATTGGCATTATCCTGACCTGAGATGGATATGGTGTTTAGGCGGGGAGCGTTGGGGTAGCAAGTTACTCCGTGAGCAGTCTGTCCCACTCTCTCGTTGGTAGTGGCTATGACAACGGGTAGGGAAGGGATAATGTTTGAGGGATCATGATGTATTTTTCTAATTATTAAAATTTTAGTAATACGTATTTTGAGATATACCATCTGTCAAGTAACATTTTTAAAAAATTATTTGTTGGTTGATTGATTTGATTGACAATTGATTTAATATGATTAAATTAATTAGATCCAATTAAAAGTAAACTCTCTATTATGAATAGAGATGTTATTTCCTTGGAGGAATTAATTATGTAAATATGATTCATAATAATTTACAGGGAATGATATTTGCAATAACAATTTTTGCATAATGGATCGACGTGGGCTCGCATGTCCAACAGATTACCTGGAGTAGAATTCTAGCGAAGTACAGCAGCGAGCAGTGAACCGCCTTGATTCGACACTGAATTACGTCGAGGAGTGTCCTGGAGAATGCTATTGTCACCAGTGTTCAATCTAGGGTTTTGGTTCAGGAGGAGAACGATGGAAGTGGGATTAAAAATCAATGGGGCCAGGAGGCGAAGCTATATACCAGTCCAATTTCTCAGGAAATGGTGCTCGATTATGAGGTATGTCGATCAAGGAATCATCAAGGTGTGAAAGCTCGATGATCATGGGGGTAAAAGTCAAGCACAGATCGAGTTGAGTAGGTGCAAGATTTGAGCGTGAAAAATCCTAGGGTCAACTGTCGTAGGGCTGCCATTGGTCCACCTAAGCCACTACACGACAGAACAGTTTTGAAATTCAAAAATAATTCAAATAAGTTAATAAACGATTTCATTACTTTTTATTAAAACATAAAAAATGTTTATTATTTTATGTAGTATTTTAATATGATTTTTATTTATTTTTTATAAGCATATTTATTACAAGTTACTTAATTTTGGAATATTTTATTTTTATTTTGTACTTTTTTATTTTATTATTTTATTTTCATATTTTATGTAGTTATAACTTATTTTTGGACACAAAAATATATTTTTGTTATATTTTTTCTGATTTATATTTTTCTGATATCATATGTACACTTAAATAAATAAGGGTATTAATTATATAGCTATGAGTATATGTATTTCATCTATATATTTTTGCATATTATTTTATTTTTAGTGTTTTATTTATGGTTTTTATTCTATTCTAAATATGCACAATTATTATGGATAATATTTACAAAATTATAAAATGAAAAATTACAAAATTAATAAAGAATAAATAAAATAAATATTTTATTCAAGTATACTATACAATAGGGGTCAAAAACCTAACTTTTGCATCTTTGCTCCAAATCAAATGAAAGCATCTTCATTAAATATCTTGTTAAAAGTTATATATAAAAGGTGATTTTGATACATTTTGAGTTTATATGGAGAAGATATGGGTCTGGGAAGTTTGGATTTTAGATTTTCATTTAGAGTATAAAATAGACACTATCTATTATTTTTATAAAAATAAATTTTGTATTTTTCTATGTATTTTTATCTACAACTTTCACGTACTAAGTTTCTTTATTGGAGGTATAAATAATAAATATAAAATAGGTCTCAAAAGTGCAATATGATGAATATAAATTAAGTTTTTTATTGTGTTTTTTGACCTTTATCTCTTCTACTTTATTTCTTTTCGACCCAGTCATTAGGATGCCTAGGTCTCGGGTTTGGGGTCATAAAATACCTTCGATATTTTATTCTTTTTCTTTTCTTTGTTCTTTTATTATTGGCTTTTAAAAAATACATTTTATACAATATTTATGAATGTTAATTTGCACAAAATAATGGTATTCACATGCATTTAGCTAGGTTTAAAGGACAAAATGAAAGAATAAATGTGATAAAATGGAGATTCATCAATGAGGCAATAGTCTTTGACGATAGAGACCTCCAATCTCAAGTCTAGTCATTCATCTGAAGCACACGCGGGCACGACAATGAGGCGTATGTCTTCATGCAGATATAAGAGCCTCCTTTCTTATTTATTCTCCAATCCTAGGGAAGATATTCGAGCATATCCTTGTTCTCCTCACTGTGGATGTCATCTTTTGATGTTTATTTCTCCATCACACATGCAAAATGCGTGCATGGATGATTCTTCTCCAAGAAGGAGAACCACAATGGGAGGAGATAAAAGGAGAGGGAACGTCATGAGGAGTGGTCATGAGGAGAGGAAGAAAGGGGGATGATATACATGGGAGTCCAATGAGAACCTATGAGGGTAGTGGCTACCAAGTTGAGGTTAGAGTCATACTACTTTTCCAATTCTTTTGAATTTGATATTCGGATTGAATTCAACTATCAAATTCACTAATTTATATTAAGTTAGATTGATTAGATTCATCCAAAAAATGTGAATCAAATTCATATTAATCCTTCACATATATTAATCATATTAACATATCTGATCTTTGATTGAGTGATATACATATATTTCTATCAGCCAACCCAACTTATATTACTCGAATAGTGACATCCTGGATAACTCTATCCATGATCATCTAGAATCTAATTCTTATGATCAAATCCAAAATTCTAGGATAAGTGAATATACTGAATCACCATTCATATATTAGAATTTGGGATAGCCCTATTTGTGGATAAGGAACTCATAATCGGTTTGGGACTTTAAGAAAATGTGCAAAAATCATGCATACTTGGATATTTGATAGCAGGGACGAAGCCATGATTGATGGCTCGGGGGGCAAATATAATAGAAAGATATTTTTTAAATATATACAGAAATTTTTTACTTAAGATACAAAATTTATTTTGACTTCATATCAAACCATCTTCAAAACGTATATGTATCCATTGGTTTGCATCTGTATGTTTGATATACAAGTTTATCAATTGAAATCATTTACACAAGTGTATATCTATCATTACATTTTTCATCCAATCCAATTTATAATGTAAAATACATGTATTTAGCCCTGACAATATAATTCTTCTTATAAACAATTACATATTTATTTTAACTAGTGATCAGTGGTTTCAACTAGTATATTTTGTTGTAAAGAAAATAAAGCACTCCATTATAATGCATGTGCTTAACTTGAATGAAACAACATGATACCATCGTTTATCAATTACAAATGGAGTGTCAAAGTTCAAAAGTAATATTTTTTATAAAGTGTTTTGGCAATATGAGGTTACTAGATGGAAATTATGAAAAAATCAGGTTTTTTATACTTACAAACTATTATCATCATTATAACAAAAGATTAACGACTAAAAGTATCATTCCATTCTATCATTTCTTCTACAGTATAAGAAAAACTCCAACATCCATTTTAAAATCCATGACAATCACAAGATATAAATAAAATTATTGAGAATTTGACGGTGTGTAAACTAAATATGCACATCCATAAGAGGTGATACAATTACCGTCACAAACAACAAGCTAATTGATCAAGATTTTCATATACATGTATTAATAATTTAATTGGTATCTATCATTAGATCAATTGAAAAAGAAATTAAAATATATAATCGATGATGTTGATACATGTGTGCACTTCCTGCGAGCAATGAATGAAGGATGAATTATATCAATAGAAGCGAAGGTCGGGATAGTGCGCAAACGGCTATGTTGAAGTTATGCCATAGGAAATTGGCGGAATTTTTTCGTTTGTATTGTCCAATCAAGAATTAGAAAATAGAAAGGGAGAAGAATAGGTGGGTTGCATGCACTACATATTCGCATTATGGAAATAAACATTGGAGGTAATCACGTCCACTACTTGGGAAATAGTTAACATTAATTTTTCAATTTTTAGAATTTAAATGGTGTTTCTATAATTAGGGAGGAGGTTGTCTTGTGTGGAGCCAATATCATTTTCCCTAATTTAAGGAAGGGACGACGTGGGTAGGGGAGGGAGGGTGCGATCTCAATTTCCCTCCCCTCCCTCTGTCCATGCTCGATAGGGAGATTATATGGACCATGTATTGTGACTTGATTTTAGACAAAATCTAATATTAGGAATATTAACCACTTTGAGTAACTTGATGAAAGATTCAAAATCTGAGCCCGATCGCTATAATTGATCTCAACTCTTTTTATCATTCAACTCTTTGGAACTTGATTTGATTTGATGAACTGTGATTCAATCTAATTAAGTCTCATTCCTTCTGCTTTAAATAGAGTAACTAAAATTCATCCTATTTCATCATTCCGTTAGAATAGAAGAGACATGGTATACAACCAATTATGATCGCATCAATCTCGAGCATTCCCAATACTCATGCTTCCTATTACATACCACAAGACAAGGATACCTTGAAATACATGTTCCCATATTTATGTTAGTTATTTGTTTATTTCCAAGTTTATTTTAAGAATGGCACACATATCACAATGCCTCGCTTGCATACTTTCTTACAGGACTACGTGATATCTCAACGAAGACACTAATTACGAAGTGAACTACATATTACAATTGTTTGTTTGCAAAAGCTCAAAGTTCATTTATTGAGTCAAAATTGTAATGTAGTATTTTACGTTATAGTTATCAAAGTTGTCACCTTTAGCTATGCTCTAAAAACATTCCAAATTATGTCAAAAATTCAGAGCTAATCAACCATCCAACCTCAACGATTGCCCAACCTTTATCGATCACGCATGCCTTATTCATTGATCGGCCGTGATATTTTCACTAATTGATCAAAATTTGAATGCAACCACCCCAGCGGTCATCAGATGATCGATCAACCTTTAGATTGATCGATCAACTTATCATACGATCAAATATACATGTTTACATGATCGATCAGATTTGCATAATCTTGTCAATTTCTTGCTTAGTTTGTTTAAATATCCAAAATTTTTAGACCCCCATATATAGGACCCCACATCAAAAGTGGAAAGCACACAAATCACTCTTACTCTCTATAAGTGAAGAAAAAATTATCTTTGAGTAATATCTCCTGTCTCTATCTCATTCTTCAATATTTTTTAGAAGAATAGTTCAGAACATAGCCTTGTCAACAAAATCCTTCATGAAACAATGTTCAATCACCTCCATATTTTCTAGTTCTTTAGACAATTGTTAAAACACTTTTGATGAGAATCTTACTCTGGTGATAAGTCCAAGGAACCCAAGTAGTGTCCAGGCTTGCAACGAACAATTGCACTTGAAAAAAGGTGATATGCATCTTCTGCATCCTTGTGACACCTCCGGCAATTCGGATCAACACCATCGACAAACCATGTGAAACACCCCCCCTTAAGAGCATGTACCATCTGAGAAGTCATGGAAAAACCTTCACACGTATGGCACCTTCCATTTCCATATTCTTTTACAATCCACCTTGCATCCCCCAGAATCAAAAAATCATAGGACCCTTCAATTCTCTGTACGCCTTCCCCACTGAGAAGATCCTGTCATGCATATCCAACAATCTCGCCCATCAGAGGACCATGCCACATCCTCTAGTTCCTCCAACAGCATTGATGAATACCCATTCATCACTCTTTATTCTTTTATTTTAGCTACAAAACCTTTGCCAAACACATGTAGATACTTGTAAATAATAATAATAATTAGCATTTGGCAAGCAATGTGTGAAAATAAATAATTAGCATGTTTTTGTGCATAAATAAAAGAATAAAGAATTAAAAAGAAAAAGAGGGAGATATTTAGAATAAATATTGAGCGACCTAATCCCAAGAGAGGGCTCATCATGGGCCTGACCGCATAAAAACCCAAGTAGAGAGAGGTAAGGAAGCTCATGTGTGTACATCTAGACCTATAAATAAATAAAAATATTTTCCTCTAAATAAAAATATGGGTTTGTATTTATTTGTATATATTTGTAAATATAAAATTAAAATAAAAATGAGAAAAATAAAAAGAAATAAAATTCATCCCCTATTATCTATATTCAGCATGTACATAAAACCATATATATATATTTATTTATCCCTATAAATAAATAAATAAAAATCCCATAAAAATTGCATATACTCTATACTCCATAATATAAATAAATAAAATAAAAATCATAAAAATAAAAATAAAATAAAAAAGAAATAAAAATAAAATTAAAACCAACATTGTAAATATACCATATATGTATATAAATAAAAGTAATTATTTTACCCTTGTAAATAAATAAAATAAAAATATAATAATATTCCAAATTTTATTCTATAAATAAAAAATATAAAATTGGAATAAAAATGAATAAAAATAAATAATTAAAAATCAAAAATAAAAAATGTATAGTGTATATACCTATATATAATAATCATATTTTGTAAATACCTAATTTTTATTTCAAAAAAATAAATAAAAATCACAAAAAAACAGTTTATAAATAAATAAACAATTTTTATGTTTTAACTTTTTTCAAAATCGGCCATTTACTATTTTATATTGAATTTCTAAATCTTTAATATGTGGCCGCACCTGATTGGTCCACGGGGGATGTTGACCCCCCGGTCAACTCCCCCATTGGACCACCAAACTGCGGATCTGAGTTGCCAACCCGATTTCACGCATTTATGTAAATCAGATCTGAGTCCCAAATCACTAAACCCCGGGTCCTGATTAAAGAGGAATCAACCGAGATCCACGCCCGGTGGTCTTTCCTCGGGGTCCGAGCTCCGATTTCCATGTCTGACCCCATCTTCTCGGACCCCTAGGACTACTTAGTCTCAGCTCCGCCGCACAATTCCAGCTATCTTTGGCTCCACCTTCCCATCCCAGGACCTCCACTGTCTTCCCTAGAGTGACAGCTAGCCGCGGGTGGTGTTGCAGTGAGGAGGAGGTGCCCCAGCCACTGATCCGGTAGCTATCACCACCGTGCGCCGCCCAGGAGCAGCGCTCGAGCCTCGGGCATCGACGTCCCTTGAGGCAAGACCAGGAGCTCCAGTAGCTCATTCCCAGTCGACCTCGACCATCTGGTAATCCTAGTTCTTCTTAGTTTACTCTAATTTCTGTTTTCGCCCAATTTCGTCTCTCGCCGTCGACCATCGATTAGCTCCGCTCCGTCCACCCATTTCATCGATCGACCCGACCATCACCTCCGCCCTTCTCCCCTGCACGTTCTTCACCTACCCATTCAACCCAGTTCGCCTCGGAACAAGGAGTCGATCTCCCTCGCCGTCGCATCGCTGGAGATCCCTCGCCCCAACGCATCAGCCACCCACTTCGCCTCTAACCGGGTCGAGGCATTTTGCCCTCGACCCAGGAGTCTTTCTGTGCTACTTTTCAGGTCCGAGGAGGTCCAACAGAGGACCTCAACTTCCAGGCACAGGAGCCCAGCTCCGTCGTTGTCGCCCGGGCTCCTCGGAGCTCCTTGGCGTCATTGGAGGGGTCCTTCATACGCGGGAGGCTTTGGCGATCCTTTTCCACCCATCAGCAGCCCCCGAGGAGGTCCAGCGCAGCAGCATTCCCCTGACGAAGTTCGCCGGCGAGGAGTTCTTCCAGGACCCTCCTCTGCCGTCCGTTCACCCCGGAGGCCCAGATTTGATCTGGACCGTTCATTTATACGAAGAGGTGCCCCGATACCAGCACCGTCCGATCAGCACGTGCGCCATCTTCACCGTCTGTCGCAGAGGAGAGGCGAGCCCCGTCCATAGACGTACGATCAGATACGTGGCGAGCCCTCCACCGTCCGATCAGAGCCGAGGTCCCCTTGTTCAGCCGCAACGCATCTCTACCGCACGATCATCCACGTGGCACGCATCCAGCCCCTCGGTTAATAAAGGGTAATGTACCCTTAGGCCCTGTTTCTTTTAGTTTTTTTATCTTTTAGTCCTGTAAATATTTTCCGTAGTTCATTTTATTTTGGTAAAATTGCATAGAGAATCTGGTAGTTTACTTTAATTGCATTTCTACCCCTGTATATGTTGGACACGTGCTTCGTCACGTGAATCTTTGGTGATTTTGCATATATGGGCCTATAGTCTGGATGTGTTAATGAATGAAATATATTTTTGGATATTTGCACTTATGCCCCTGTGAGTGTTTTTATTAACATGTGTTGAATAGTTTGGGTATTTTACAACTTAGCCCCTGGACTTTTAGCACCTGTTGCTAATAAGTCTGGAGACTTAAGTTTTCTTTCATTTGGGTCCCTCAGTGCCCAGAACGCGTGCTACGCACGTGGGCATTCTGGCATTTTTGCACGAGGACCCCCTGAGCTTCTGAGTATGTTACTTTTAGGCCCCCAGAAGATATTTTTATTACGAACAGGTCCCTGTGCACTGTGGGCTCTTGTTTGTTTTAAATAAAATATCAAATTTCATCCAAATTGAGTGAAAATTGGATACGTGGCTCCTACCACTATGTAGAATTTTCACCTATTTTTGGGAAAATTTTTGAGACTTTTTCTTATTTTTAAAAATTAAAAAATCCTTAATTTTCTGCCTGTCCAGATTTAAAATTCACAAAAAATTGAAAAACCTCTTCAAAAATTCTAAAAAATTCAGATTTTGTATGTTTTGGTGTGCTTGATTTTCTAACCATTTTTGGTTATTTTTGGATTTATAAAAAATATAAAAATTGAAAAAACTTGAAAAATTATAAAAAATTCTAATATTTCATAGAAAATCCCAAAAATAATAAACTCTTTCTCTGATTTTTTCCTTTTTGTTTATATTTTCCAGGAAAAATACCTTCAGGTTTTGTTAGGGCCATTTTACATTTTATTTTGGCCCTTGAAGCCTGGTTGGACAGTGTTCATTAGTATTTGACTTCTTTTATTTTTAGAAAATTCCCTAAAAATCAGAAAATTCTCAAAAATTCACTAAAAATAGTAAACAATATAAAAATCATAAAAACATTTTTGTTTGAATTTTTGGATCATTTTAGAGTAATTAAATAATTAGTGAAAGTTGTGTGTTTTCATTGTTTTATTATTTTTCTTCATAACTAAAAATCCAAAAAATATAAAAATATTAAAAATCCACCAAAAATCACTTGTTTTTATTTTTCTTTCTTTTAGACTACTTCGTAGGCCGCAAGGCCATCTCGTGCTCCTCGAGTTCGACCCTGGGAGCTATACCAGGTCAATCCCATAGCTAGGACTGCTAGTTGGTTTTCTCGTGTTTCTATCTTTATTTGGTGGTCCGATTTTTGTTTCTTGTTGAGCTTTGAGTCCCGAGTGACTGAGGTCACAATGACCGTAGTGACACCTTTACCTTAGTCGTTCGGGCGGCTCATCAGAATGGTGCCGTTGCCGGGGAGCACGACTTAGTAGTCGGTTTCTTTTTATTTCTTTTCCACGGCTTTTCGCGGCTTTTTAGTTTTCTTTTATTTTTGTTTTATTTTATTTTTATTTCTTTTCTTTTATTTTTGTTTTTGTTTTTACTTGTTTATTTTTTTACATTTTTGCATAGATACCCTGTTTTCTTTTTCCTCTTTTATTTGCTTATTTTTATCTGATCTGTGACACTCTTCTATTTTCTTGCGAGGGCCCGAGGACCGAGGCGGCGACTTTCGAGGAGACAGCGCAACCGCGGCGATCGAAGGTGGCTCCCTTCTGCATGGAGCCGCAGGAGAGCGCGAGGAGACATCCGATGGGAGCTTAGATTAGCTTTAGTTTAGACTTTATTTTCAACATTATTTGAAGTGTTGTAATAATACAGGACAGCAGGACTCTCTTTCAGACTTAGACTCTCGGGGTCTGTTTCGTCGAGCACCGGTGTGCTCGGGGGACCCCTCGGTTTTTACGTGGCTTTCTTCGCGGTTTTGATTTCTTTTCTGCCTATTCGGTTTCTTGCGGTTTTGAGCCCCTAGCCTTAGGATTTTTGCTTGACTGTGACATAATAAATAGGATCCAAACACCCTAATAAATCTGCCTGTACCTATAGATCGGTAATTGGACCAAAAAATAAAAAGTTAATAAAATAGCCGATCCACTACCTTCGAGCATACGCGCCACAGCCCACCCTGCCAAGCGTTGCTCCTGAACTCGATTTGTCTAGAGTAGGAGGGGTGAGCCTAGACCAGACTTTTGGATCGGAGGCTGGTGGTCGACTAGACGTTCTTTCGAGTAGAACTGCTGCTTAGGTCTCGGATTTCCGCCTGCACATTTAGGTAGTTTTATTTCAGTCTTTAAATTCTGCGCGAATCATTTTGCATGTAGACTGCTAGAGTCAGGTACGCATCTCTTACTCTGCATGCATCATTGATTTTCTCGCACATCGGCTTTTTCGACTTCTCCCCCCTGATTTTTGGACTTAATAACCAGGAGAACCGAAAAATTCGTTAGGCATTTGCTTTTTATTGAAAAATACCTAAAAAATTTGAACCATAAAATTGGTACTGGTTAACTCTATTGACCCTAAAAGACACTCACCGAAAAATTTGTCTTGGGGAGAGCAACCCCCTCCTTGTCTGGTTTGCTTGCGCGAGAGAGTGACCCGCACCTTAGGCTAGAGCCATATCCGATTTTTTTCTCGACTAATTACCGGCTTTTCTGTATAGGACAGTCGGCTGAGAAAAATATTGGATTCCCAACAGGTCACGTTAATCGCTCTGCTATCCTGACTTATCACCTAATAAAATTGATAAGATAATTGACCGAGCCTTTACGGTCTTCAGCTCGCATTACGTAGGTGAATCGGCGGTTTGCTTGTGATCAATGTTGTTACCAGATCTCATCTGCCCAACTCTCCAGATCAAGATGATGGGCAGAAGGTCTCTTAGGCAGCCTCTGGTTGCACCGCTTCCCATCACTTTTGCCCGCTCATCTAGGTTGGTTCGTGAGAGCCGTGACCCGCTCTCCGAACCCGAGTTCGACTCCACCCTGTTCCCCCTCGATCCCCCTTCTTTCAGTTCCAAGATACCAGTGCCAGAGGAGAGACTGTCAGATGATTTATCGACATCTGAGTTTGGGTCTTTTGCTTTTGCAGAGACCATGGTCGGCGACAGTGATGATCACACCAGAGGTCCCCAGCCTGAGCATACATTCATTTTGGACCAGGGTGTGATCAACTCCACCCTGATCGCCTCCCTCGAGACAGTTCAGCAGCAGTTGAGGGATCAGGGAGCATTCATGATAGAGATGAGGCGTGAGATGGAGCAGTTGAGAGCTGCTCGCGACCAGCGCGAGCCCGGAGACAGGCCGAAGAGACCTGATGAGGCAGCAGCAGCCGCGGCCGCAGACGCAGCAGCAGCCGCCGCAGCCGCGGTAGTAGCAAATCCACCGAGACCGATGCGGGAGTTACACAACCCCGGATCAATGTTGACGCATCACTGGGTCGTTCTTCCAGCCATCGTGGGGGACTTCAAGTTTCCCCTGAACACTTTGCAGCTTCTCCCTCGGTTCCATGGGCTCGCCACAGAGGAGCCCCATCTCCACCTTCAGGAGTTCTTGATAATCTGCAGCACAGTCCATGACAGACAGGTGGACCAGGATACCATCCGCATGATTGCCTTCTCCTTCTCCTTAGCAGACAGAGCAGCCACCTGGCTGAAACATCTGGGGAAGTTTGTCTACACCTGGGAGCAGCTCTGCACCGAGTACTTGCACAAGTACTACCCACTCGGGCGGACGAATGCCGCGAGGGCCTTGATCAGTAACTTCTCCATGCTCCCCAATGAGCAATTTCACGAGGCATGGGAGAGGTTCAGATAGTTGACAGATAGATGCCCGCACCATGACATCTCGAAGCCGAACCTAGTTTAGAGCTTCTTCAGCGGGCTGACACCAGAGCTTCAATGCTTGGTGAATGCTTCTTGTGGCGGGTCCTATTTCACCAAGGATCACGATCAGGTCTGGGCCATCTACGAGGAGATGGCAGAGAACTATATGGTGATGTCCCAGACTCGACTCTACACATAGGGACGACCCCAGCCGCAGACCGTGCAGTACCTGAGGATAGCACGGCTTGACGACGGTCCTTCCAGTTCATCAGCGGCAGCAGCACAGGCCGAGTCCACAGCCGCCGACATGGGGATCATCAGCGAGAAGCTGGACCGGATGGAGACCATTGAGAAGAAGCAGTGCCAGGGCATCACGCAGATGGAGCAGATGGCACAGACTCTGAGTGACCTGAAGACACAGCTCATGTGTCTCCACGAGGCACAGACGGCTTCCCAGCCCCGTCTTCAGGCACGAGGCGATCCGAGTAGCAACAACAGCTCGTTCCAACGCTCCAGCCATCAGCAGCCTAGACAGGTTCACCTTGTACAGGCGGAGCCGTACCAGCAGCTGCAGCCCACTTACCAGTCACCGCCATCCACAGACACACAGATGGTGGTATACCAACCGGATCAGCCTCTGGCAGTACTCCCACCAGCCCCCTACGAGTCAGAACCGTTGATGGATGTCAACGGGATTTGGTACGACCGACCCCAGCCCGATATCCGATGAGACCATCCCGGATTCCGTTGGTCAGCCGGAGGTTCCAGCTCCCAGCAGCAGCCGTCAGGACAGGGTGGCCAGTACAACCATCAGAGGAAACACCAACAGCAACAACCCCAGTGTATACCCAGCAGCAGCAGCAACAGTCACAGCAGTTTGGTCCTCGTCCCTATCAGCAGGGACATTCTTGGAGGCGTGATCAGCCTCTGCCGCAACATCATCCACAGTCATACCCCTCTCACCCACAGCAGCAGCAGCAGCCTCACTACCAGAGAGGCTACCTGTCAGGTTCTCATGGGCCATCCTATGAGAACCCCGCCTTGGATGACATAGCCCGCCTCCTTACTGATCAGCAGGCTACCTTCAGACGGGAGATGGATGAGTTTCGCTAGGAGATGCGGGACATCGTGAGAGGGAAGGCCGCCATCCCTGCCCAGATAGAGCCCAATCCAAACAACCTCAAGAGGAAGTCTGAGCAGGTAGTTTGTACTGAGTATGCCACTCCGAGTGATGCTTTTGGTGATATGTCTGCATATCTTTTTGATGCTGATTTTGTCACACTTAGGAGCGGTAGGATGCCAGCCGGTGATGCCTCGTCTGAGCGACACCCAGAGGCCACTTCCAGAGCGCCCAACGAGGAGGAGAGCGTTGCTGATGCCGCTAGAGATGATGACGGTGGTACTGATGCCACCACGGATGCTGATCCCACCGGCGGTACTGAGGCCGCCATTTCACCAGTTGGAGGAGGTGGTATTGAGGCCATCCCCGCCCGAACCGCAGATGCTAGGACTGTTTGCAGATTTTTGAGGAAGCATATCATTACACGGTTCGGGGTACCTCGAGTGTTGATATCTGACGGGGGATCTCATTTCGTCAACGACCAGATGAAGGCCCTTGCTAGCGAGTTCGGCATAGACCATCGAGTTGCCACTCCATACCACCCTCAGACGAATGGTCTAGCCGAAGTGTCGAACAGGGAGATCAAGACTATATCGCAGAAAGTCGTCCGCCCTGACCGAAAGGATTGGTCACAGCTTTTGGACTCGGTCGTGTGGGCATATCAGACGTCTTTCAAGACACCTTTGGGCACATCTCCCTTTCGCCTTGTTTATGGCAAGCCGTGCCATTTACCTGTTGAGTTGAGACACATGTCACTTTGGGCAGTCACAGATATACTTTTGGATCCATATAGTGTAGGAGATCAGAGGAGGGCAGAGTTAGCAGCCTTGGAGGAGCTTCGTGATACCGCCTTCTCAAACAGCCTACAGTACAAGGAGAGAGTGAAGGAGTGGCATGATTCTCATATCAGCCACAAGCATTTTGAGCCTGGACAGAGAGTATGGTTGTTTGATGCTAGGCTTCGTCTATTTCCAAGGAAGCTACAGAGCAAATGGAAAGGGACCGTATCTAGTGAGAAAGGTACACGACAATGGGAGTATTGATATATCTGAGTTGTCTTCTGAGATTAACTTTCGAGTGAACGGCCAGCGGCTCAAGCCATTTCTAGATCATGAGCCGCGTGTCGTTGATGTTGTCCCTATTCACTTTGCGTGAGATGTGGTCTCTTGACTCACATCTATTTCATCTCACGCCTGATTATCACTGTTCTCCCAACTTGTATAGATCCAGTTGTCCATATCATTCCATTCTTTAGTCCCACATCCCCTTTCTCATCCTTTGATTATGCTATACTTAGGGTGTATTTTACCCTAAGTATAGGGGGGATGTAGGACTCTCGGGTATTCTTTTGATTCATTTCTACCCATGTTTTTGCTACCTATACTTAGGGATATTTTACCCTAAGTATAGGGGGGGGGGTAGACCATGTACATTCTTCACTCGGTTTTCCTTTTGTGTACAGACTGCTATACTTAGGATTATTTGATCCTAAGTATAGGAGGAAAAGCCGAGGTCCTCTTGATTTCTATTCTTTCATTTGTATATAGCCTTCCTTTTCACTTCCCTATACTAAGCACGAGTTATGTCTTCTTCATTGCTCTTGACTCTGAGGACATCGTTCGAGCTAAGTATAGGGGGGGTGTATATATTTCATATATACTTTAGCCATAACTCGTACTTTGTGTGTGTTAATAAATAAAAATGGCTAAAAACCCAAAAATCCATAAAGATTAAAAATTTTTCCCTGTAAATAAACATTATTTGCACATACATAGCTATTGTACAAAATTATTTTTGTAAAAATGTTTTCAAAAACTTTTTGTGTAAAGATTGTGTAAATATGTGCATATCAAAATTATGTATATAGTATAAAATTTTTCCAAAATGTTTTGAAAATCAAAAGTTTGCAAAAACCTTGTGTAAATTTGTGTAAATATTTTGCAAAACTTGCATTCATGCATTCATTCATGATTTCAAAACATTTTTCAAAAATTTTGCATTTGTGTAAATATTGCGTAAATAGCATCTTTGTATATACTTGTATATAGTTTTTCTTGGATAATAGTTGACATTTAAACTAGCCTAGAATTAAATTGGGAAATGGAGCTTGATTAAGATCTTAATCCACCTAATTATAAGAGGAACCTTATAGGGCTTAGGGTTAAGTCTTTTCAGGTCCATGGTGACTTAATTCTTTGAGTCACTAGGCAATGATCACATGTCATCTCAATGATCCTAAGTAGAGCACTTAACAACACACACATGACTCATATAGACAATGACTTGACTTGGACCCGCACTTTACACCGAGCTCTCTACGGATGAGGTGGTGAGGAGGCAGTCTTCCTTGACTTGGGGTAGCATATAAGGGTAGTACTTCTATGCAGAACCTCTCTTCTTCTTTTAGTGAAGGAAGTGCGTCTCAACTTGGTCTGGTTGCCATGAGGTTTAACGACAGGAGTTGTGGGTTGCAATAATGCTTCAAAAGAAGGATAGTCTACTGGCTCAAGAGGAAAAACTCCTTATGTATATATGTTGCACATTGTATATGTTGTATAGATGCACTTGAAAAAAAATGCAAAAAGCAAATAACTCCGAAAAAGTGGTGGGTCTGATAGAAAATGATAATCCCACCGGAGTATGTATATAGTGCAATAAGCAAAGCTTGAGACTCATAGTTCCATCTTATGTAGCTTGCAGCAGGGAGACTTAGCTACACTGGTTGAGCTCCCAAGGATACATGGCTACACTGCCATGATCCATTCTCTTCTTCCCCCTCTTCTCTGAGCCGGTTGAACTTGAACTTAGAAGAGAATACCCCGCTCTTCGAGGAAAGAGTGGCCAGACTAGGGTCATAGAGTTACCTTGTTGGGGAGGGTTGTCAAGTTACTACTTCTGAGGTGGAGAGCTTATATCACTTACACTGTACAAGGAAAGATTCATAGTCTTCAGGGTTTGTGTATGTAGACTTGTCCTGATCTGGATTGTTGAGGAGTCTTGAGTATAGATTAGTGGATCTTAGAGGCTGTTGAGTTTTAAACCTAAGTCTAAATAAGGTTCCGACACATTAATAATCTAAAGATCTGATCGAGCTCCATATTTCAATTTAATGAAGGCAAGTTTAATAATCAATCTTGATCCACACATTTTCTCCTATTTTTATTTTTATTTTTTCTTTTTCACTTCTTCTTCAAATAAGTGTTTGCTAAGGGACTAGAAAAGTTAAGTACAGGGGGGTGATGAATACCTATTCATCACTCTTTATTCTTTTATTTTAGCTACAAAACCTTTGCCAAACACATGTAGATACTTGTAAATAATAATAATTAGCATTTGGCATGCATTGTGTAAAAATAAGTAATTAGCATGTTTTTGTGCATAAATAAAAGAATAAAGAATTAAAAGAAAAAGAGGGAGATATTTAGAATAAATATTGAGCGACCTAATCCCAAGAGAGGGCTCAGCATGGGCCTGACCGCATAAAAACCCAAGTAGAGAGAGATAAGGAAGCTCATGTGTGTACATCTAGACCTATAAATAAATAAAAATATTTTCCTCTAAATAAAAAATGGGTTTGCATTTATTTGTATATATTTGTAAATATAAAATTAAAATAAAAATGAGAAAAATAAAAAGAAATAAAATCCATCCCCTATTGTCTATATTCACCACGTACATAAAACCATATATATATATATATTTATCCCTATAAATAAATAAATAAAAATCCCATAAAAATTGTATATACTCTATACTCCATAATGTAAATAAATAAAATAAAAATCATAAAAATAAAAATAAAATAAAAAAGAAATAAAAATAAAATCAAAACCAACATTGTACATATACCATATATGTATATAAATAAAAGTAATTATTTTACCCTTGTTAAAAAAATATAAATAAAATAAAAGTATCATAATATTCCAAATTTTATTCTATAAATAAATAAAATATAAAATTGGAATAAAAATGTATAAAAATAAATAATTAAAAATCAAAAATTAAAAATGTAGTGTATATACCTATATATAATAATCATATTTTGTAAATACCTAATTTTTATTTCAAAAAAATAAATAAAAATCACAAAAAAATAGTTTATAAATAAATAAACAATTTTTATGTTTTAACTTTTTCCAAAATTAGCCATTTACTATTTTATATTGAATTTCCAAATCTTTAATATGTGGCCGCACCTAATTGGTCCACGGGGGATGTTGACCCCCCGGTCAACTCCCCCCTTGGACCACCAAACCGCGGATCTGAGTTGCCAACCCGATTTCGCCCATTTATCTAAACCAGATCCGAGTCCCAAATCACTAAACCCTGGGTCCTGATTAAAGAGGAATCAACCAAGATCCACGCCTGGTGGTCTTTCCTCGGGGTCCGAGCTCCGATTTCCATGCCCGACCCCATCTTCTCGGACCCCTAGGACTATTTAGTCTCAGCTCCGCCGCACGATTCCAGCTATCTTTGGTTCCACCTTCCCATCCCAGGACCTCCACTGCCTTCCCTAGAGTGACAACTAGCCGCGGGTGGTGTTGCAGTGAGGAGGAGGTGCCCCAGCCACTGATCCGGCAGCTATCGCCACCGTGCGCCGCCCATGAGCAGCGCTCGAGCCTTGGGCATCGACGTCCCTTGAGGCAAGGAGCATGAGCTCCAGTAGCTCATTCCCAGTCGACCTCGACCATCCAGTAAGCCTAGTTCTTCTTAGTTTACTCTAATTTCCGTTTTCACCCAATTTCGTCTCTCGCCGTCGACCATCGATTAGCTCCGCTCCGTCCACCCATTTCATCGATCGACCCAACCATCACCTCTGCCCTTCTCCCCTGCACGTTCTTCACCTACCCATTCAACCCAGTTTGCCCCAGAACTAGGAGTCGATCTCCCTCGCCGTCGCATCGCCGGAGATCCCTCGCCCCGACGCATCAGCCACCCACTTCACCTCTAACCGGGTCGAGGCATTTTGCCCTCGACCCAGGAGTCTTTCTGTGCTAATTTCAGGTCCGAGGAGGTCCATCTGAGGACCTCAACTTCCAGGAACAGGAACCCAGCTCCGCCGTTGTCGCCCGGGCTCCTCAGAGCTCCTTGGCGTCATCGGAGGGGTCCTTCATATGCGGGAGGCTTTGGCGATCCTTTTCCACCCATCAGCAGCCCCGAGGAGGTCCAGCGCACCAGCATTCCCCCGACGAAGTTCGCCGGCGAGGAGTTCTTCCAGGACCCTCCTCTGCCGTCCGTTCACCCCCGGAGGCCCAGATTTGATCTGGACCGTTCATTTAACGAAGAGGCGCCCCGATACCAGCACCATCCGATCAGCACGTGGCGCCATCTTCACCGTCCGTCGTAGAGGAGAGGCGAGCCCCGTCCATAGACGTCCGATCAGATACGTGGCGAGCCCTCCACCGTCCGATCAGAGCCGAGGTCCCCTTGTTCAACCGCAGCGCATTTCTATCGCACGATCATCCACGTGGCGCGCATCCAACCCCTCGGTTAATAAAGGGTAATTTATCCTTAGGCCCTGTTTCTTTTAGTTTTTATCTTTTAGTCCTGTAAATATTTTCCGTAGTTCATTTTATTTTGGTAAAATTGCATAGAGGACCTGGTAGTTTACTTTAATTGCATTTCTACCCCTGTATCTGTTGGACACGTGCTTCGTCACGTGAATCTTTGGTGATTTTGCATATATGGGCCTATAGTCTAGATGTGTTAATGAATGAAATATATTTTTGGATATTTGCACTTATGCCCCTGTGAGTGTTTTTATTAAACATGTGTTGAATAGTTTGGGCATTTTACAACTTAGTCCCTGGACTTTTAGCACCTGTTGCTAATAAGTCCGGGGACTTAAGTTTTCTTTCATTTGGGTCCCTCAGTGCCCAGAACACGTGCTGCGCACGTGGGATTCTGGAATTTTTGCACGAGGACCCCCTGAGCTTCTGAGTTTGTTACTTTTAGGCCCCCAGAAGATATTTTTATTACGAACAGGTCCCTGTGCATTGTGGGCTCTTGTTTGTTTTAAATAAAATATCAAATTTCATCCAAATTGAGTGAAAATTGGACACGTGGCTCCTGCCACTGTGTAGAATTTTCACCAATTTTTTGGAAAAATTTTGAGCCCTTTTATTTTTTTTAAAAAATTCAAAAATACTTAATTTTCTGCCTGTCTAGATTTAAAATTCACAAAAAAATATAAAAACCTCTTCACAAATTCTAAAAAATTCAGATTTTGTTTGTTTTGGTGTGCTTGATTTTCTAACCATTTTTGGTCATTTTTGGATTCATAAAAAATATAAAATTGAAAAACCTTGAAAAACTTATAAAAATTCTAATAATTCATAGAAAATCCCAAAAATAATAAACTTTTTCTCTGATTTTTCTTTTTTGTTTATTTTTCCAAGAAAAATACCTTCAGGTTTAGAGCCATTTTACATTTTATTTTGGCCTTTGAAGCCTGGCTGGACAGTGTTAATTAGTTTTTGCCTTCTTTTATTTTTAGAAAATTCTCTAAAAATCAGAAAATTCTCAAAAATTCATTAAAAACAGTAAAAAAAATAAAAATCATAAAAACATTTTTGTTTGAATTTTTGGATCATTTTAGAGTAATTAAATAATTGGTGAAAGTTGTGTGTTTTCATTGTTTTATTATTTTTCTTCATAATTAAAAATCCAAAAAAATATAAAAATATTAAAATCCACCAAAAATCACTTGTTTTTATTTTCTTTATTTTAGACTACTTCGTAGACCGTAAGGCCATATCGTGCTCCTCGAGTTCGACCCTGGGAGCTATACCAGGTCAACCCCATAGCTAGGACTGCTAGTTGGTTTTCTCATGTTTCTATCTTTCTTTGGTGGTCCGATTTTTATTTCTTGTTGAGCTCTGAGTCCCGAGTGACTGAGGTCACAACGACCGTAGTGACACCTTTACCTTAGTCGTTCGGGCGGCTCATCAGAATGCAGTAACCCACCCAGTCTTTGCTAAGAGAGATCAAACTTGAACTGGGGAAAAAAAGATTGACTATCCCAAACCTCAACCACAGAAGCGTCCCAATGCGTAACCCATGCCATTAACTATGGGAATCGCTCACCCAATACTCCAACCACGCTCCATTGTCAGATATCTGTCTTTACAGAAGATTTCTATCTCTTCTCATACTGGAGAGCCTTCTTGAATATGACTTGACAATGTCGATTGTGTCCTCTATCTAACACATTAGATCAATAACCCAACATCGCCCTCTATGATCTAACGGTTTGGATCAACAATTATATGATATCAAAATAGCCATGGTACATAATACTAATTGTACTAAGAGACCTTATAAATGCAAAAACAATTTATTCTTTAATTCAAATAATGAAATAATCTCCAACAAAATTATTGCAGAATGGCTTACTTGTCTAACAACATATTGATGAATCTCGTATTCATCATGCTAAAAATCACATATTAAACCCCTGACTTAATCAACCTAATAAAAATCTCCATTATTTCTTTATTTTTATCTTATCTTATATTGTGTATAATTAACCTTAATTAATTGTATTTAATTTCCTTTATTTTTCTTGTAATTATTTTCTCATCAAAAACCCCTAAAAATTAGGTAGATTAATTGTCTATAATTCACTGACCATTTAAAAGACTAAAAAAATACAAAAACAAATCAAAAGATAAAATTCACTGTTTTTAGCCTCTTAAAAATAACCCCAAAAATACTTTTTGTACAAATGACCTCTTTTGGCTTTTTGTCCAACATAAAATTTGTAGATCTCGTCGAGACGAGCAACTTTCATGTTTTGACTTTTTACTAATTTTACCTCTAACTATTTCTTTTGTATTTTTCTTTATTTTTATATTTTTAATTTTCTGATTGGGCCACGTGGCGCCCTCTGGGCTGCCCACGTGGCCTGCCTCCCCTCACGCCACCCGACACTCGCCTGGACCGTTCAATCTCACTTCCACGCCTCCATCTCAGCCCTCCATCGTCGCTTCGCTTCCAGCCCTTGGATCAATCCCCCAAACCAAATCTCCGCCGTTACCCATTGCCTTAACCTCAGCCGCCTGATCTTTATACCATCCAACGCCCCTCCTACTGCCACGTCGCCCCTTCTCCACAACCGCCCGATCGCTCCTTATCGTACGATCCACCGCGCTCCACGTCACCCCACTCTCGACCGTCGTAGGATGAAACCCTCGGATCATATCCCAGCCGCTCGTTAGCGCCTAACTCACAACCGTTCGATCAGATCCTCGGACTTGATCACTACCCTCGACTAGCACCTACATCCTAGCCGTTGGATCTTTAGATCCAACGGCTACTGTTCATCTCCTACCTCCAGCTCTGCTCATTCTCCCTCGTAACGCCTCACCCCCTTCCATTTTTAGCGATCACCCCCTTCCACCTCTTTCGCTCATAACACCTCCCTCACGTATCCTTCTTCCTCGCGTAACCCCCAGGACCACCCTCCATCACTCCATGCAATCAATCCCTCCACTCAAAACCGACGCATAACAACCACCCTCCTCCTCCTATAAAATCTCGCACACCACCTCTGTTCACCGGCATCCACCATTTCTAGGCATAAGCCCAGCTTCCCCCGCCCCTCCGGTGACGGCGGAGGGGCGGATTGTTGAGGCGACGATAGCTTCTCGGCCGGTGTCGACCCACAGCTGCCATGGCCGTGCTGCGGTTGGCTCCGCCACCGCCGAGCTCGATGGATAGGTTGCCCAGCTGGGCGAAGACCCCGAGGCTCGTCTGAGCCTCAGCCCAAGCCGTTACATCCGCCGGGTTCCCCTCTCCGACGAGGTCCTTCCTCCCCTTCTTATTCTTTGATTTTCTCATTATTTTTTTTTGACTTCATCACCAGCCGTCACCCTCATCTGATCATCCCACTAACCTCGCCCACCACCTCCGTTCACTGGATCCACCATTTCTAGGCATAAGCCCATCTTCCCCCATCCCTCTGGTGACAGCAGAGGGGCGGATCTTCAAGGCGACGATGACTTTTGTTCGATGTCGACCCACTGCCGCCTTGGCCGTGCTGCGGTTGGCTCCGCCACCGTTGAGCACTGAGGCTGATCGCCCTCGTCGTGCGATGACCCCAGAGGTCCCATGAGGACCTCAGCCCAGATCCCAACCTCCACCAGCACCTTGCTCCGGCGAGGTAAATTCCCCTTCTCTTTCTCTTAATTTTCATGTTCTCTCCGATCATTATCACCTTCCACCGCTCATCGCTCCATCTCTGCCGCATTTCGCTCGTACATGCCGACCCCTCCGCCACCATCATTCCTTTCTCCACAATCTCGTCCACCCTCCGCCCCCTCCTCCTCTGCTCTTCCAGAGAAGGAGCCCTTGATCCCCCCCTCCGACCACCTTCCCGGGATTCCATCCCATTCACCTTGCACGCACGACACGCTTCAGCTATTACTAATCCTTGCAGGACCCTTGATTGGCCGGAGATGGGTCAGATCTCTTCGAGCATTTCTCCTCCGGCGAGACTCCATCGAACTCGAGCCCTGATCAGCATCGGAGCCTCGCCGCACCACCAGCTTCTTCACGAGGTCCCTAGCTTGCTTCTCCGATCTTCAGAAGACCTCGCGAGCACGAAGGAACCAACAGCGGGTCGCCGGAGACCCACCTTCTCAGGTGGCCTGCGGAGGAGATGAAGCTACATGTGTCGTCCAATCATATGGATCAGACGGCTATGATGAAGGCATGTGGCGCCCGAGCCTCTCCTCCAGACCTATAGGCTTGAGTCCCTCTGAACCTCGATCCAAGCCTCAGCATGCTACCACGTGGCCCGAACCTACAACGGCCCCCGAGCCTAGGCTCCTCACGTGCGACGTACGTGAGGGTCTGGGTAAATTACACGAAAGACCCCGGAATTAAAGATAATTGCAGAATGATCCCCAGACACGTGCCTCACGTGTGTGCCTGTGTATTTTACAGGGAGACCCTCAAAGCTTCTGGAAATTACAATAATGCCCCCGCATATGGAAAAATTACAATGGGGCCTAGGCAATTTTTGGTATTTAGAGGGACCTAAATTTAATATTTATCATTTACTTTCTTGCATTTTTATTACAATTATGCCCCTGCATTGTTTTTAGCATAACTTGAGCATCGTAGGTCCAAATTGCATGATTTTAGTGTCATTTTGATCCTTGTGTCTTCCTCTACATCATGTCATGTTTAATTTTCTCATCTGCCACTGTTTTAAATGAAGTGAATTTTTGTGATAGATGATGACCCTGCTCTTCTTATCCTTGCTCTGATTTGATGATTGTCATGTTATGATTAAAACGACCCTGATTTCCATTTTCATTATGTTGCTCATATTTTTAGGGTATATTTGTAATCTTTTGTTTAGCATACATGTAAACTTGCGTAATTATTCATTCATCACTTTATAATTGCATAAAAATCAACTAAAAATTGCATGCATCATATTATTGCATTATAAAATGCATAGTTCATCATGCAGACCTGAAATTGAGAAATAATTCACACATGTGCTTCATTGATCAAATTCAGTAAATAAATAAGTAGTCGTGTCCTTGTGTTCGACCTTGGTAGACTTGCCAAGTATAAATACTCCACAACATTCAAACGATTGTGGTTTTTACTGAACCAAATTTGCCTCCTATACTACGACAATTCCTGATTACTAAAGAGGCAAATTCGACGTTCATCAAATGGCACCGTTGCCGGGGACACGGCTTAACTTAATTTATTTGTTAAATTTTGATTTTTCTTTGTCGAATATTTTCAAGATTTATAGGTCATCATTTCATGCATCATTTTTTGCATCATGTCTGCTGATTAATTTCCTCCGTATTTTTCTAACTTTTCTCTTTTGTGGAAGGGCCCATGAAAATCGAGGATGCTGGATCTTCATAGAGGCGTGAAGTCGGGAGCTTCCGTTGAAGAGGCCGCAAAAGAATTTGTGAAGAAATTCTAGGATCTTTTATCAGTCAGCCTGCATTTGCATACTATAAAAAAATTTGTTGCATGAGCATATTTATTTTAACAGTCCTTGTAGAGGGCTTGCATGTTGTAAAAAAAAGTAGATCACTTGATGATCTACCCCCCCCCCCCCCCCACACACACACACACACTTGCACATGCACACTCACCCCCCATCTCCCTTCCCTCTGTATATTTCACAATCTCTCTCTCCCTCTCTGTATATTTCACCAACACCCCCTCCACCCTTGTATCATAGTGAAAATACTTCCCCAGATACAGATTCCCCTAACTCAGGACTTTACTTAGGCTATTTGTAGCCTAAGTATGGGGGTCCCGTCTACCCTTCTATCCCTCACGTTGTCTTCTTGTACTAAGGTCAACTTTTGACCTAAGTATAGGGGGGCCCTCCTCCCCAGTTCCGCTATATCACCCTATATTTGATCGAGACATGGCTTCATGAAACTTGTGCTATGAGGACATAGCAAAATTTAAGTATAGGGGGGTATACCATATATTATTGTATACCTACTTTAGCCATAGCTCGTGTTTTTAAAACTTTTTGAAAATTTTGTTTTCGGGCTTGGTTTTGGTAAACTTGTGAACTGAGTTTTGTAAAAACTTCGTAAATTATTTTCTTAAAAATTGAGGGATTAATTTGTGTAATTACTCCTTAAAAAATAAAAAAATTTAAAAAAAGTGAAAAATTTAAAACCTTTCTTTGAATTAGACTATGACTACTAGGCTTAGTAGACACTTTCAGTGAGGGAACTTCGGTCTCCCTTAACAGAGTGGGCGGTTTAGAGGACACTGTATATGGCTCCGTCCTCAAGTAACACGGGTCCGTCTAACGGCTCATACTTACACCCATACTGGCTGAGAGTAGATACTTTTATTCATTTGAGCCTGGACCAGTCATTGTCTCTCCAAAGAATTAAAAAATGGAAAATTAAAATCTATAAAAATCTGCAAAAGCCAAAAATCACACAAAAATCGCTAACTAAGGAGTTGGTGTATTCCTGGCACATTCACACCCACTCAAGGCTTGAGGATTTTGAGAACACTGGATTTCTGTGATCTTGAGAGTCTAAGTTAACATACCTTAGTCATTAGGGTTTTAAGCTTAATTATCCACACTCCCCTAGTTTGAAAGATTTGAGCACTATATTGCACTCTTCATATCTACCATCAAAAAGAATATGATCATCACAGTCACTTGCACAACTGCATGATTGATGAGATGAGTTGAGATATCTCTTGAGGAACCGGGACTAGAGATTTGAGTTTAGACCTGAACTAATGATATTCGAGGATGGGATGAAGTTAATGGAGGCTTCAGAAAACCTGAATGTCAGCAAAACCCTAGCCTGTATGTGAACAAGATTCATATGCTATCTCTTTGATATTTACCTATGTGCCAGGATGTGATGAAACTTAATGAAAATTGTTGATCAGTGTGCGCCAACTTTTGGTAAAAGCAGTGGAGCTAGCCAACAAAAGAAAATAAAAGAAATAAAAAGCTCTATCATCCAAAGTCAAATTACAAATGAGCTTTCACCAATGGCTAGCGCTCTCAAACATTTTCAAAGTGTCCACTTGGACCAAGCGTTAATTAGGACCAAGGAATCGGGCTGACACCACAAAAAGGGCTCTGCATCATAAGCGATACAAGTCTGGGTGTTGAAGGTATCTTAGATACTCAGAAAAGACACACCCCGATGTACTCCCAGCATAAGTGCAGACGACTCCAACTCTCTTGACGGAAACATCGATCAACAATCTAAAAATTTACATGTGTTGAGTAAAAAGGCACTCGAGAGGCCCCTTGTTCCAATGTGAGGGAGAGAAAAATAGACACAATCCCATACCTTCCATCATCTGGCCGTCCATCCACATTTCAAGTCTGACAAACTAATGAGATGGTTGACTGAAGCAAGAATAGACTTATTCCCTAGTATTGAGGATAAGGTCTAGAGGAGAATCTTTGGGACTGGAACTTTGAGTGATGCCTCGACTCGACTCTCATGAAATGCAGTACACCTGATTTCATATCCTTATATTATATGTACAAAAAGAGAGTCTGATAATTAGAGAAGTTGGATTCCTTCTGACTAAGGCTTGGATAAACCCAGAATTTTAGGATCTCTTAAATTAAGGGCCTTCAAAAGATCGAGCCTTAAAATCTTCACTTGCACTGTCAGGAATTAATCTGACTCCTTTATTCTTTAGATGCTCGAGGATGAGCATGGTTTAAGTATAGGGGTATGATGAATCTCGTATTCATCATGCTAAAAATCACATATTAAACCCTTGGCTTAATCAACCCAATAAATATCTCCATTAATTCTTTATTTTTATCTTGTCTTATATTGTGTATAATTAACCTTAATTAGTTGTATTTAATTTCCTTTATTTTTCTTGTAATTATTTTCTCATCAAAAACCCCTAAAAATTAGGTAGATTAAGTGTCTATAATTCACCGACCATTAAAAAGACTAAAAAATACAAAAACAAATCAAAAGATAAAATTCGGTGTTTTTAGCCCCTTAAAAATACCCCCCAAAATACTTTTTTGTACAAATGACCTCTTTTGGCTTTTTGTCCAACATGAAACTTGTAGATCTCGTCGAGACGAGCAACTTTCATGTGCTCAGTGAGTGTTAGGCTAGGGCTAGTCCTCAGGTTGCCGGATGAGCAAAGGTTCAGGTAGCCACTTGAAGATTCTACAACGAGATTGCCCGCCTCATGCACCTCTTCCCCAATCACCTCCCGGGAACCGTACCAACCAAAGGTCAATTATTAATGGGCGAGTGACTTTTTCCTAATTTTACCTCTAACTATTTCTTTTGTATTTTTCTTTATTTTTATATTTTGAATTTTCTGATTGCCCCTCATGCCATCCGACGCTCGCCTAGACCGTCCGATCTCACTTCCCTGCCTCCATCTCAGCCCTCCATCGCTGCTTCACTTCCATCCCTTGAATCAATCCCCTAGACCAAATATCCGCCGTTACCCATTGCCTTAACCTCAGCCGCCTGATCTTTATACCATCCAACGCCCCTCCTACTGCCACAACGCCCCTTCTCCACAGCCGCCCGATCGCTCCTTATCCTACGATCCACCGCGCTCCACGTCACCCCACTCTCGACTGCCGTAGGATGAAACCCTCAGATCATATCCCAGCTGCTCGTTAGTGCCTAACTCACAACCGCTCGATCAGATCCTCGGATCTGATCGCTACCCTCGACTAGCACCTTCATCCTAGCTGTTGGATCTTTAGATCGAACGACTACTGTTCATCTCCTACCTCCAGCTCCGTCCGTTCTCCCTCGTAACGCCTCACCCTCTTCCATTTTTAGCGATCACCTCCTTCCACCTCTTCCGCTCATAACGCCTCCCTCATGTATCCCTTCAATCCTTCTTCCTCGCGTAACCCCCAAGACCACCCTCCATTACTCCATGCAATCAATCCCTCCATTCAAAACCAGCGCATAATAGCCACCCTCCTCCTCCTATAAAACCTTTTCCACCACCTCCGTTCACCAGCGTCCACCATTTCTAGGCATAAGCCCAGCTTCCCCCGCCCCTCCGGTGAGCGGGGGGGGGGGGGGATTGTCGAGGCGACGACAGCTTCTCGCCCGGTGTCGACCCACAACCGCCATGGCTGTGTTGCGGTTGGCTCCGCCATCGCTGAGCTCATTGGATAGGTTGCCCAGCTGGGCGAAGACCCCGAGGCTCGTCTGAGCCTCAGCCCAATCCGCTACATCTGTCGGGTTCCCCTTTCCGACGAGGTCCTTCCTCCCCTTCTTATTCTTTGATTTTCTCATTATTTGTCTGACTTCATCACCAGTCATCACCCTCATTTGATCATCCCACAAACCTCGCCCACCATCTCCGTTCATTGGCTCTACCATTTCTAGGCATAAGCCCAGCTTCGCCCACCCCTTCGGTGACAGCGGAGGGGCGGATCTTCAAGGCGACGATGACTTTTGCCTGATGTCGACCCACGACCGCCTTGGTCGTGCTGCGGTTGGCTCCGCCACCGTTGAGCACCGAGGCTGATCGCCCTTGTCGTGCGACGACCCCAGAGGTCCGATGAGGACCTCAGCCCAGATCCCAACCTCCACCAGCACCTTGCTCCGGTGAGGTAAATTCCCCTTCTCTTTCTCTTAATTTTCCTGTTCTCTCTGATCATTATCACCTTCCACCTCTCATCGCTCCATCTCTGCCGCATTTCGCTCACACACACCGACCCCTCCACCACCACCATTCCTTTCTCCAAAACCTCGTCCACCCTCCGCCACCTCCTCCTCTGCTTTGCTAGAGAAGGAGCCCTTGATCCCCCGCTCTGACCACCTTCCCGGGACTCCATCCCATTCACCTTGTACGCACGACACGCTTCGGCTATTACTAATACTTGTAGGACCTCCTTCGAGATTTTCTCCTCCGGTGAGACTCCATCGAACTCGAGCCCTGATCAACACCGGAGCCTCGCCGCACCACCAGTTTCTTCGCGAGGTCCCTAGCTGGCTTCTCCGATCTTCAGAAGACCTCACGGAGCACGGAGGAGCCAACAGCGGGTCACCGGAGTCCCGCCTTCTCCGGTGTCCTGTGGAGGAGATGAAGCTATTGGTGTCGTCAGATCATCTGGATCAAACGGCTATGATGAAGTCACATGGCGCCCTAGCCTCTCCTCCAGACCTATAGGCTCAGGTCCCTCCGAACCTCGATACAAGCCTCAGCATGCTGCCACGTGGCCCGGACCTACAATGGTCCCCGAGCCTAGGCTCCTCACATGCGATGCACGTGAGGGCCTGGGTAAATTACATGAAAGACCCTGGAATTAAAGATAATTGCAAAATGGTCCCCAGGCACGTGCCTCGTGTGCGTGCTTGGGTATTTTACAGGGAGACCCTCAAAGCTTCTGGAAATTGCAATAATGCCCCCGTGCATGGAATAATTACAATGGGGCCCAGGCAGTTTTGGTATTTACATTTAGGTCCCTCCAGGGACTAAATGTAATATTTATCATTTATTTTCTTGCATTTTATTACAATTATGCCCCTGCATTGTTTTTAGCATAACTTAAGCATCGTAGGTCCAAATTGCATGATTTTAGTGTCGTTTTGATCCTTATTTCTTCCTCTACATCATGGCGTGTTTAATTTTCTCACCTGCCACTGTTTTAAATGAAGTGAATTTTTGTGATAGATGATGACCCTGCTCTTTTTATCCTTGCTCTGATTTGACAACTGTTCTTCATGTTGTGATTAAAACGACCCTGATTTTTATTTTTATTATGTTGCTCATATTTTTAGGGTATATTTGTAATATTTTGTTTAGCATACATGTAAACTTGCGTAATTGTTCATTCATCACTTTATAATTGCATAAAAATCAATTAAAAATTGCATGCATTATATTATTGCATTATAAAATGCATAGTTCATGATGCAGACCTGAAATTGAGAAATAATTCACACATGTGCTTCATTGATCAAATTCAGTAAATAATAGGTAGTTGTATCCTTGTGTTCGACCTTGGTAGACTTGCCAAGAATAAATACTCCACAACATTCAAACGATTGTGGTTTTTGCTGAACCAAATTTGCCTCCTATACTACGGCAATTCCTGATTATTAAAGAGGCAAATTCGACGTTCGTCACATATACATAACCAACTCACTCATTATTTAAGTTATTTATTACTGAGTTCTACTAGATAAAAAGTGTTCTAGTGAAACCAGTCTATGAGCTCTACGTGTCGGTGGAATTCTAGGTTTTGCTCTCAAGCCTTCTTCTTGGATGTTCGATTTGTATTTCAGTTCCTATTCCTGTTTTAAAAGACTTTACTTAGATGTTATATTTTTTTGACTAAGACATTTTGTTCGATGGATATTTGTGAGAATCCTTGTTTTTGAAATATAGAGATGACACAATATCCAAAAAAACTTCATTGCACATTATTCGTCAAGACCTTTCCACAATTGGTCTAAAAATATCGAAATTTTGGGAGCTTGAGATACATATATTTCAAATTAGGGTTTAGTATGTTGAAATATCCCTATGTGATCCATATAAAATATTTTTGAGATAATAAATATTGAATTTTACCGAGTCAATGGATAAAATGTATCTGCATTATCTTGATCCACATTGATGGTTAGTGGGTTATCAAGAATCAATTACGATAGGGTTTGCTATCTTGTTAAACCCTTCAACTCTACTATATAAAAGAGACATGATGGCTCATTATTCAAGACACTGAATCAAGAATCGGAGAGAGCCACTATCAAAACTCTCCACCATCCGAGAGAGTCTTAAAGGTTTGGGGTCAATGGAAGGAGAAAATTAAAGTAAGGAAGGATTATCGTCTTTTTTCCTTATCATCTCCATCATAGTGATTTACTGATTTGCAATGGAAGGAGGTAACCCGTGAATTATTATTTTTGATTCTTTTATACCGCGCTTAATTTTTCCTACACAGTAACCATATCTGGATCCATTTAATCTGACCCTACCCAATAAAAGTTGAGCTCCATGCATCATATTACGTATTTGTACAATTTCCAGATCAATTCTCAACATATGTAGTATGTTTTCTTGTTGACGTTGTTTTTGTTGTTTGTGTTCCATGGATGGCTTTTTCCACATGCACATGAATGGGTTTTCCATAGTGCACATGTAGATAGCGATAAGGTGACGGTAATGTACCCTTGGATCTTGGATAGAAACATAGATGGCTACAATCCTAGTTGCCCTAGCTGCATTGACTATGTGATACGTCGTACTTGACGTCCGTAACATTTCAGTGTCTACTTGACGGAGGTTGATGTCAAATTGCTAGTCTATGTTCCGAATTCATATATAGAGTTAATGCTTAAATGCTAATTAGTCTTTGGCTATGCTAATTCTCAAGGCTTTGTGCTAACACAGTCTAATCTTTATTATTTCAAACAGACTCAACAAATAAAAATAAACACTGGTCTTCATGTGCTCAGTTTGAGATATCATGTAAAATGGCTTTCATCACCGTGTGTTGATCATGTACTTTGATCAATTACATACATCTTTAATTCTGCAATATTGTTAATACCACGAATAAAGCAAATATATCAAAACATAGTTACTTCTATTATTATTATTATAAAAACTCAGATGTTCCAACGCTAGTTCTCTTAGGATTTTAGGTATCTCTTTATTTTAAACGTCATAAATAACTTCACGATCGATTCATAAGCAAGAACTTGGAATAATAGCAAAAGTCTGATGGCTCTGGAAATTATGAAATTTAGGTATCGGGTATCTCTATATACACATATCTTTTGTGTTATATTCGTTATACAATCCCGTCTTTAATCCTTTAGAATGTGTACTAGCTGAAGCATATACGTCAAATAAAGTATTTGATAGTCCCAACGAAATATTGTACCTATATAAAGTATCATGTGAGATGTAAACCTTGAACTTGACATCTTAATAAAAAATGATTGACTCTCTTCTCTGCCCAATTGTAATTAAATATATAGGATAAAATAGGGCTATCCCAAGGGGAGGTAACTTAGCTCCCCTACCTTATTTTTTCCATTTTTTTATTTTTTATATTACTTTTGTCGATTTTCATTATTATATTCCAATAATATCTCATTCAAATATCGTGTAAAACAGAGACTCCTACAACCTATATCCAGACGGAGTCGATTTCAACAAAGAAGCTTGTTAAAAAATGAATGTCTAGATGGAGGTCATAGGAGTCTCTGTTTCTCACGAAATTTGAATGACATAATATAGAGATATAGTGATGAATTTCCACATATTTATTTAAAAAAATAAAAAAATGTGAAAAATAGGATAGGGGAAGTTAAGTTAGCTCCCGTGCAGCTCCATTTCCCCACATATATAGCAATATTGAATGACACTCATGGAAAAATATATATTTACAAAAAAATAATTCATTTAATTCATATTAATAGGAAATAAATGAATAAGAAATATGCATCATGAAAAATCTATGAAAATAATTCTCGATCAAAACAAAAATATGATTTGTAACGAAATAACGTAAATAAAAAGCTAGACCAATTATGCCAATAGATGTGTTCACAAAGGGATCTCCTTATGAGAAATAGTGCCTCCACATATTGGTCATGTGGTATATAGAATGCAAAACTATGCTCCAAAGATCACCGGTTATTCTTGATGCAAAAGGAAAACACAAGAGGACTTGTAACTGATAGAAGAAAAGGATCAATGAAGAAACTCTATCTTAGTTATAAATAATAGAGCTTTTAGCATGTGTATCCTTAATTTCTGCAATATTAGTTATGCACTTCTTTTCTTTTTATAGTATCCCGACTTCTTACAAAATTCACAGTTCTATCCTTTTGTACTACCGGTTATGCTCCTACATCCCTTAACTGAAGGGTAGAACTGTGAATTTTGTAAAAAGTCACGGGCACAATTAATAGTAAAAAAGAGAGAGGGACGTAGCTAATATTGCAGAAGTTAAGAGGGGGCACAAGTGATTAAGACCCTAAATAATTTGTTCACATGGTTAATGATGATCGAAGCAATAATATTAAAGATGTCTTCTTATCAAATGAAACATTTAAAGGTCATCTTTGATTCAATCATCATTCATTAGTAGTACGATAGGCATCTCCTTTAGTTCCTAAAGCTCCCCACTTTTAGATGTAATATGTCCCAAACATTAATTAAGCCATGTCTCTTAGTTCTATCCATAGAACATGTATTCCATATGCTCTGTCTTTAGTTCTACTAAGAAAGACACTCTCTTACATCCCATAGCTTTCCATATGCTTTGTCTTTAGTTCTACTAAGAAAGACACTCTCTTACATCCCATAGCTTTCTTCCACCTAAGTTTCATATCATCTTTTCTTGACAACTTGAAAAATATTACATGTAAGCAACATGTCAAATGTTTAGATTGATTGGATGAAGATGTGTTTTACAACGGTCTCGAGTTATGTGCTGGTAAACAGGAGGATGTAGAATGGTTTTCATCCATAACGGGGTGTCAAGTTGGGTTGCCCTTTGTCTCCCCTACTTTTTGTTGCCATATCCTTTTCAGGTCGGAGATCCCTTCTTGATAGTCACTTGACGGTGTGGTTTACTCCTCAATCTAACTCTTTAGATATTCAGTCCTACAGTAACCTCTATGAACCAGCGATGATGCTAGCTCCTTAGTCTCAGCTGGAGTTGAAGCCGATGCAGACACAGACTGCAGGCGCTAATTGTGCTTAACAACATCTCCAACTACTTTGTAATCTTATCCAGTTTGTCCATACTGATGGTGGGACTCCAGTCAGTTGGTAGGGCTATATAACAAGCCCCACACCCATTGTATCAGATGAGAAAGTCCAATGAACACATCAGACCTTTGAGGCGTTCTTCCGTGGTTTCATCTCGCTCCTTAGGGAATAGGGTTTCACGTAAGAATCTCAGTGTTCTTCCATCTTATTCTTTTATCTATGATTATGCTTTCGCATCCTAGTTTTCTAACATCGTATCAGAGCGAGTTCGGTTTTAGGGTTTGATCTTGAAGTTTTACTGTATTTATAGTGATCGAAATATTACCCGATTAAAAGAACTCCAGTCGTGCTCATAATCCGATGCACTATAAGTCAAACTCAATAGGAACTTCCCAATGGCGATGTGCCTGCAACAAAGAAATCCATGGGATCTCTTACCTTCTTCATGTCACTAGATTCAGATGGAGTGACTGCATGATTTTCACCACCAAATAGACTTTGCATCTCAATGCTACTCGCTATACACAGTTATTCCATATTCATCATTGCTCTTATATTGTTCTCTATGCTTTATGTTATGTTTATTTGCACTTATGCCTCTGGCTTGTTTGTTGAATAACTTGAGCATATGATATCGATTTGATATGATTTCAATTCCACTGTGAAGATGATTTAATTCTCTTTAAATTAGTATACTTGATTCTCTGATTTGACATTCGCATGTTTTGATAATTCATTCAAAATAAGGTAAAAAAATATTAGGACTTGGAAACAAGGTTTTAAAAATCGGAGCACGACCATTAATGCGCGGGGTAGTAAGAGAATCCTAGTCGACGTCTCCCTTCGGTAAGGGGACCGGTACTACCAAAAAGTATGTCGAGAAAGGGCTTGTGTCTCCGGGAGACCGAACACCGGACCAACCAATCGTTGGTTTGGTCTGATCGGGTTGGACCATTGATTCAAACCGACGTACCGGTCGTCATCATTTGTATTGACTTGGAAAAATCTAACTGAGCTTAATTTACTGGTTGAACCGGTTGGACTGGTTTTCTGAATCGAGAAAATCGGATGTTATGTGTATATATATGTATCTATAAAATAATCTTTCAAATCGTTCAACAAAGAAGCTTGTTATAAATGACCGAGAAAATCAATATCAGACTTTACCTTTTCATTCAAAATACAAATGGAAAAACAACTATAGCATGTTAAGGTATCTCAACTTCAATATAGGAGCATGTGTCTATCCGTGCTCAAACACTAGTTAAAGCTCCCAGAATGGACCTAACCACAACCCAATTAGAGCTACTAATCAACTAACCAATCTGATAGCGTAAATAAATTCCTAAATTCTTATAGGTAAGATATAAAGCTAACATTGTCTGTACGAGACAAACAAACAAAAGTTTATGTGCATCCTCGAAATAGAAATCGATCGAGGTACCTAAAACGAATAAACATTAGAAAACGTCAGTTTTTCATATTCCAAACTACCACAACCGCTCCCAATAAAATCACGAAGCGAAGATATATGAAAGCAATCGAGAGCAAACTTTTCTAGATATTGTAATTAAATGAGGGTGCGGCCATCTTCTAGCTACTTTCCTGCCAATATCAGCTTTTTCTAGTCAGGAACTACTCTAATGGAACATACATCCCTCGATAACATAATATAAGAGACGAAGAGAGATGGAGTCTTGTCTTGGATCTTGGCCTTGACATTGTCGATGGCATCACTACTCTCGACCTTGAGGGTCAAAATCTTTCCAGTTACGGTTCTCACGCATATTTGCGTGCTGCTCTCGTCAACCGAGTGTGGCTCTTGAGGGAACGAGAAATGGCATGATTGTGAAACATGGTAATAATATTACAAGGAAACAGGAGGTGACAACGATGGTGACCAATGGCGATGATGAAGCTGCAAGAACTGCACGGAATGGGTTCCACTTCAAAAGGCATGAGGGGTGGGGGATTATGGATTTGAAATTAAATAGAGGAGACGCGAGAGTATATGAGTTTCACTTTTTCAGTTCAATTTGGGGTTCCATCAAACCAGCTCGATTTGGGTCGAGCCGTTTTAGTTGAACCATTTCGAACTGATGGTTGAATATGATTTTATTTTTTTATTTTTTTTATGTTTTCATATAGAATAGACCGAACAGATAGGTTCCCTGCTTGGAAAAGGTGGTCGTTATTATATCATTATCGATATTACATTGGTTGGGCAACCCAGTTGGGGTCCCGATCCAAAATTTTTTCTTGATCATAGCTATCTCTTATCAGGTGATATACAAAATTAACATCTCTTTTATCTACAGCTCTCCACTAGACTTATCTTGATACAGTATAGTACTTATTTTAATAATAAGGATCATATGAAGATCCTTACTTATTCTAAAACTTCCCAACAAATGCATTCTGAGGTTTTTGGACTCAATTCTCAACCTATGGGTCATAAAATCAAACTGAATCTTTGTCACTACTGAATTTCAACCGTAGGCAATTATCGTCACCCGAAACTCAAGTAGTAATAACTTTCTTTATCTGGCGAAGGGCAGGTACAGATCATCTGGGGAAAGGCAGAGATCCAGCCCACAGAAACAAAAGAAACTCATTTTCCAATATAGATTATCAGCATGTTGAGATTTAAATATTACATCATTTGAACAAATAAACACCTTAAATAAATTAATATAAAATAAAATCACAAGGGATACTAAAAAACCCAAAATTTCTGCCCAAGCTTCCTGGGCATCCTGCTTTAGCGCCTTTTCCTAGAGGTCAGATTTTCCCTTCACGGATCCGCCAGCAGCTGCAAAAGCCCCTTGCCGTGCATAAGCAATCCACACACTCGGGTTTATGCAAACGGAGCCAGTGCATCGCATGTTAATGGAGAAAATTGATGACGTTGTTGCAGAAATCTTAGCTCCCAAAACCAAAAGGTGATCGCCTGCGGCTACCTCCTTCTCCGTATCGATCATTCCACTTCCTGAGCTCATTCATGCTAGTAGCATCGTAAGCAACAGAAGCTCCCACCTAGAAACGAAGATTCCATTCAAATATGGCAGGAAAAGAAACTCAACTAATAGTGCATCCTTGAAGATATTAATAAACGACAAGTTGCACCCTTGACACTGCTCGCAGTTAATAGATCTAACATAGAATTGTGGTGAAGAAGCATTTACCTTTGCTTTTGCTTGCAAAAAGTCATCTAGATTAAGAGGCCTCAGCAATGAATTTCCAGTAATGCCCGACTGAATGTTTTCAACGTGCAATGGGTGAAAAAAACAAGGTATGATTAGATCTCGTGATTCAGGCATAACGGACTTACAGTCCATACACACTGATCCACTCTTTACGGAGATAGGTTATGACGAGACAAGGAAAAAGCCAATCAATTTTAAGACATAGCTAATCCAAAACATATGTGAAATGGCCCCTGACGAGACCAAGGGTTAGCTCATAAGCAATTCTCATTTGCAACAACTACTATATAAAATCTTAAGATCACAAAGAAAACAATAAACCTACAAGGCATGAATGGTAACTTTAACAAATATGCGCAAGCTTTGTTTCCAATGTTTCAAGACTTTCATACATGGTTTAGATGCTGATGCCAATTTAGTAAGTCCAGAAAGGTTTATGCCAGGGCAAGCCACTGGCATGCCAACCAAATCCCATGATGTTGAGGAATCAGTTAAAAAACTATGAACCTTAGAAAATTTATAAACGGATCTAACATGAACTTTTATGTTTAGTAATGTGCGATACTTCAAAATATATAAAATTACATATGATTGACAAGGCATGTTTCTGATTCTGACTAGTGGATATCTAAAAAGAAAACCTAAGTAACAATGATTATAATGTATAGATTTTAAATGCCTCAACTATCCTATAGTATTTATAATACATAATCAATACGGGCCAATATATAAATTTTGAAAAACCCTTATCATTGTTATATGTATAGATTTTAAATGCTTCAAATATCCTACAGTATTTACAATACATTATCAATCCGGGCAAATATATAAATCTTGAAACATCCTTAGCATCAGTCTCCGGCTTAGATTAAAAGACAATTGCTTCTTCAATGTTCCTTAACCTAAAGAAGCCATTCATAATATAAATGTTAAATGAATCTCCAGAACATCGAGAATACAAATACCCAAGGACTGACAGCTACACTATTACTATCTTTGTAATTATAACTTTTCACTACTACTAACTCAGCTTAAGTGCATATAATATTACAGTCAAAAATCCATTTCACCATGGTACTATTAGCGTATATATCTAAATTGACCATGTCTAGAAACATGACACAATAACTAGAACAAACTGAGAGAACTAAACAATAATATGAAGTGACATGACCCCTCATGTCTAGTCAGCACTAGGGCTGGCTATCGAGCCTAACGAGCCGAGCCAGGGCTGGGCTCAGGCTCGATAAGCCGAGCCCTTTATCGAGCCCGAGCCTCTTATCGAGCCTGGTCTGGGCTCGAGCCTATTCAGGCTCATTAAGGAAATAGGTTTTTTTTGGTGAAAGTGTTTTGCCTGGGCTCGAACCCGAGACCTCCTTTTAAAAGATAGTCCACCTTACCAATAGGCTACCATCCGAGTTGTATATAAAAGTTAAATTATAATATATATTGTAACATTCTGCTTGTTAATAAAAAGGGATTTTTACCCAGAAGACCCTATAAACTTTGACAATCACCTCCACGACCTTTTGCATAACATAATTACCCTATCGACTCTATAAATTACTCCAAGAATTCTCGCGAGCTTCAAACAGAGTAACCACAAGGTTCATAGGGTAAGAGTTGGCAAGATTACGGGGTCAGGGGAGAATTATGTTGTTTCAAAGGTCGTGGAGGCAATTGGCAAAGTTTATAGGGTCTGCCGGGTAAAAATCCCTAATAAAAAAGAAAAAAATACTAAATATCTAACTATAACCTAGATTAACATAGATAAAAGGTAGAAAATTCAATTCTACAACATAGTCCACCCAACATTGTTGTTACATAAACAACATAAACACATAATCCACCATTAACAATGTTGCAAAACTAATACAAATAAAAATAAAAATCATTTTAGTTTTACAAATAGAATATATATATATATTCCTTATCGAGCCCGTTATTGAGTTATCGAGCTGAGCAGGGCTCGACTCGGGCTCGGCTCGATAAGCTATCGAGCCCAAAAATCTGGCTCGGGCTCGGCTCAATAGCTTAATGAGCCAAGCTCACGAGCCCTTATCGAGCCGAGCCCGAGCCTAGCTCATCGAGCCGTGACTCAATAGCCAGCCCTAGTCAGCACCCTGGAAAAAAACACATTCTGGGTGTATCGAAAGCAGACATGCCAAGCGTATGCCACTGATGGAGGTTATTAATCCCCATTCGTCACGCATCACGGAAGCGGAAAAAATGAATCATATTCGATAAAACATAGACTCATCTTATGAGCCCTAAAGCAAACCTGTAACAAAAAAAGTGAAACCACATAATTACCGGAATTATTTCCAGACCATTTCACCATACTAATCACGTGTATAGAGAATACATTGAAGCGCGGTTGCGAATAGCCTCCAAGAGAGAGGCCTTTTGACTGAAGTCTGATCTGACAGACACTGCATTCACAGGCACAATGATGACTTGTCTGCTTCCCATGATCTGAGAAACGATTCTCTCCTCCTGTTGTCCATGCCAAGGGTGATCCTCCATCACCCTCCACGATAACTGGCTCCTGATTTCATCCCATTGTATCGTTCTTTTCTTCATGCATATGAAGCACCGAAGATAATAAGGTTCATCACGCGGTCAGGCAGACTGATGAGGAAAGGAATATGGTAACCACTATGGTGGATATGAAAGGTGGGGGGGGGGGGTGGTGACAACCAAGAAAAAATGCGAGGAGAGAGTTTTCTCTTCTCTTCTTCTCTTGGAGAGAGATTAGATGGCTTGGAATTGAATAGAATGGATAAGAAAGGAGGCCAAGCCTCCCTTTTATTGTTGTTGAGAGTTATCTTTGTATATTTCCTATTTCTTATGTGTTTTCTTATTCTTTTGTCTCTATTACATCGTCCTAGACATTTTCTCCCCTCTATATATGAGAGCCCTATGACCCCCTTTCATAATCATTTCATTATTCCCTTTCCACATAATATCAGAAATGGCGGTTGTTAGAAAATCGGAAGCGGAAGCGTAATATGGAAAAAGATAAATAAAGAAGAAAGAACAGCAGGATTTGCGCGGAGGAGGCGAGAAAGGTGCGGCTTCGGCCTGGAGGTTTGCGCGGAGGGCGCGCCTTGAGGAGAAGGCGCCTGGGTGCATAGGCCTCCGCCTTGGAAGTATGCGGCTTGCACGCTAGGGCTTCGCGCGCAAGGGCTAAGCGTGGTGTCTGAAACTGTATCCACGACGCCGCCTTACGCGGATCTTCTGGAGGCTTGCCGCCTGATAGCGGCTGGAGAAGATCGCCCATGACGAAAGAACTGCGGCTGAAGATACCCCATGACGAAAAAAAAACACTCCAGAACCGATTGGGTTTCAAAAAAAAAAACCTAAATATAGATCTCGAACAACAACCGGACATGTTTTCTGATAATCGAATCTCGGAAAAAAATAAGAACAAAGCCTCGAGAATCGAACCTGCTCTGATACCATGTTAGAAAATCGGAAGCGGAAGCAATAACATGGATAAAATGATAAACAACGAAAAGAAGAACGCGGGATTTTGCGTGGAACCCTACTCCGTGAGGAGCGGGATGAAACCACGGGAGAAGCCCTCAAAGGGGCGGATACTTCATTCCTTTTTCTCAATGGATACAGGAGGTCTGTGGCTCCTTATATAGCCTCTCCAGAGCCTCCAAGTCCCACCGTTGGACGATGTGGGACTAAACACTGGATGGGGTAAATGGATCTCCTCCAGGATCCATTTACCCTGCTACTACTCAAAAGGCGCATACAACTTATGCTCCAACACTCCCCCTCAAGCTGGAGCATGCAATGCTCAGCTTGGACAAACAGACAGAAACTCAACTCAACGCTACAAGATACTACGGACAATATCAACCCAACGCGCACATTGCTGCAGTCGAGGACGTTGCTTCTCATGCCATTCAGGTGAGGAGGACGAATGTGCTGGAGTGTGAGTCAACTGAAGACTCGGAACCTGACCATCGAGTCTGAACTTGCGCCTGAAGTCTCCTCGTCGGAGAATTGGATCTCTCCCATCTGGCTCAGAGAATGGTGCACTGCTCTGCTGTACCTATGATACCACATGAAAACCCTTGCCCTCAATGGCATAGGAAATGGTCCTCTGCTCTGGAGTCCCTATGGCTCACATGAAAACTCTGGCCTGACAACTAGAAGAATGATGCAGACCTCTGACAAAGATGGCAACTTATGCTCATCTGAAAATGACCGCACACTCGTGCGTGTCTAAAACTGGAGACTCGAAAACATCTGACGTCGAGTCTGATCATCAACTGTAGAGTCTGAACAATGTGACCGGTATAGAAATCTGAATCTGCAACATGACCTGTGACTCTACACATATACACTCCCCCTTTCTCCCATACTTGTCGGAAAACAAGAATGTCGATCAAGTTGGGAGAAGACAAGGTCAATAGGGGTAAACATGAATATCCAAAAACTTGCGGCTTTCCTTCAATTTTTTTTAAAACCGTCCATTTTTTTTAAGCCGCCATGATGATTTTTTTTACATATAAGCCGTTCAACCTCCATTTTTTTCCACGGCTTTTCATTTTTTTTGAAATTGCGTACGACTTTTTCTCTGTACGCGGCTTTTTTTTTCAACAGCGTACATCTTTTTCAAATGTACGCGCCTTTTCTTCCTTTTTTTTAAAACGCAAACCTTGGCCCATTTTTGCCGAAAAACCTCATCATTTTTTTAATTTGGACTGGCGCAGCCCCCCTGGGCCTTTTTTTTTTCATTGCCCCAAGCCCCCTACACGTTTTTTTAATATTCTCGGCCTACATAGGCCCACAGATACGACACGGTAGGGTTCCAATTGGAACCCTTCTTGCGAAATCACGCCACCACCCCGATGGAGGAGGAGCCGCCTCCTGCACGCGATGGAGGAGGAGACGGGGTCTGGAGCAGGTCTCGCACGGGGAGGTCTGATGCTGGCAGCCGTTGGGAGGGCGCTGAGGAGCCCAGAGCCGCTTGCTGGAGACCTGGGCTCCGCGCCTCCTGCGCGCTCGCTGGAGGAAGCATGGGGGCATCGACGTGCCTAGATGCTTTGAGAGGGTGCGAGATCGAGCGCGAGCGCATACCCGTGCCGCCGTGAGCACTGGGTTCGAGGGGTCGAGCCGACTCCTGTATGCGCGGGGCTCCGTGACAGAACCTGGGAGCGCCGCCATGTTGATGATAGGGCTCTTCTTTCTCTCTTTCCCTCCTCTCTCTCACCAATGCACACAGTGAAGACCATAAATATTGTCCAATTAACCTGTCACTTTATTTGTGATAATACAAATTAGATTTCATTACAAGCAGGTTGACTTAGAGTTTGGGCTTTATCCTATGGATACATCCTCACCTCTCAACTAGTGCACATGTACCTGCAAATAATGTGGGGTTTTCTTTTCCCAAAACAAGGTGAATTTTAACTTCATTTTAATTAGATCAACTTGTATTTAACAATTCCATTTTTTAGAAATTAGGTCATCACTAGTATTAAATCTTTGAACATATAAATCACCGTCTACTGTCCAACTCCACTTCCATTTTATCCTAAGTGACAAATCATGAAACGAAAAAAATCCATGCAGATGTAATTTTATGATGCCATTTCTCAAGAGAAGTACTTACAGTGACTCCAGCTCTCTTCATGCATATGCGAGACTGAATATAAAATATTATCTAAATGCATGCAAGTCAATGAAAAACCACACCTAATCATGTGTTCTATTAACAGGAGAAGAATCAATTTATTTTGGGTTAAGTTGAACGTTGAATACGTGCGTCTCATGAATCTTTAGAGATAGTGAATCTCCTTGGATAAAGTTAGTGTGCCCTAACTTACGAATCGAGCACTAAAAATAATACATAAATAGTAGCTCTATGAGCTGTGTGCCTAGATCCTAAAACGAGCATTCAAGTTGAGTACCACCCAACATGGGTGAAATAGACTCAACACACCAAATAATAGAGTCCAAGTCCATGATATACATCAATTATAACAACAAAATAATCTTCGAAAAACTTGATGGCATCTTTTGTGGCTCTTCTCAGCATGAACTCCACTCCGAGCTTCACGCCTCCATTCTTCCACGAGCGTCCTTGATGAATGGGCCCTACCACAAAATAAGATAGTCTATATATCAAAGATTATCAAGCCGAAAAATAATGCATAAACATCATATCACATGATAACCTGAATAAAATATTAATCAACTTAACCAAAAATATAAAAACCTAAATAATCACATTAATGAAGTCATGTCCCCGACAACGGTGCCATCTAACGAATCGCTAAATGTACATGTTAATATGTATCCGTTGTAGTACGAGCATTTAGTGTATCATACAGAACGAGAAGAATCTCAATGGCGAGGTTCTCAGCTTGAATATATATACCTGGAAAGTCCAGGGTCGAACATAAGGACATGGGCCATAATACGATTATTCAGGTGTTAAATGTCCATGTCAAGTGATTCATAAATTATTTAAATAAAAAATTCATGCAATCAATGCACATCACAAATATATGCATGAGATGAAATAAGTTTTGAAAATAATTTCATGCATGTTAGAAAATCAACATAATGAACACAATGATTAAATTTGAACATATGCAAATATACTCACTACTGTTATCTAAAATGATCATTCAAACTTAAGAAAAGAAATAATTTAGATCTAGGTCCAATTTGAGCACTTAATCAAACGCCAAGTTTCATTTCATATGACTAAGAACACCGATAATATCCCTAATTAATTAATTAAATATTAAGCATCAAATCAGAGAATTAATGAAGCCATATTACAAATAATGAAACAAGGGTCACAATGAAATTGAAATCATCTCAATTGGATATACGATGCTCGAGTTATTGAAGTATGAGTCTAAGGGCATAAACATAATAGAAACATAAGAAAAACATAGCATAAATATCACAAACAGGCCCCTGAAGGGACTAAAATGCAAATAATAAAAATCAGTCAAGGCATTTATTGAATACCCCCTGTGCGGGGGGTATTTTTGCAATTATGGAGACCGACGAGGGCAGTGATGCATTCATCCAAGAACGCACGCGTGGGGCATGCGCAGCCTAGGTTCATGGTGCTTGTGCGTGGCTCGGGCCACGTGGCGGTGCATGCTGCTTCGGTTGAAGGTTTGGCTAAACGAGGCTGCAGGTGCGGAAATCTAAACGTGGTTGTATTTTGGCCGTTAGATCGTGCCCCATTTGGCGCCATCCAACAACATCCGTGCATCCTCCCTTTGACGAACATCACCGTGAGTGGTGGCGTAGATTTGGGCTCCGACGAACCCTTGTGAGCTCTTCTGTGAAGCTCCGAGCAGCCTGACGATCAAAGAAGTTTGTTGGATGACCCGCAAATGTGGTCGTTATTCAATGAAGACTAAAGAGCATCTGGAAGCTGTAGACAACATCCAGTCATCAGAGGTAGTGCTCCATATCGGAGCTCCTCTAATTTTCCGACCATTGAAACTCTAGCTCACCTGCAAACATTAGCATAACATTGCCGAAGCAGTAGATGTTTTTTTTTTACTAGTAGGATTCAAACACTGGTCCCTTAAAGTGGGAGTCGCCGCTTCTACCACCAGACCATTAGATGGGTCCGCAGTAGATGTGTTTGCGTGTGAGAATGTGAGCAAAATGAAGGTCTATGGAAGTGTAGAATGTGAGTACCTAATGGGTCGCTCTGCCTTAACGATAATGGATATGAATCGAAGTGATTCGGCTCTGATAGAAGGAAAGGTTATAGTCATGATCTCCTGTGTGGATCAGAGATGCATGGTGGATAATGGAAGCAAACTTGAATCGGTTGTTGGATAGGAATATTGTGATTAGAAATTTAAAGGAAATGGAATAAAAATTAAAACCTAAATTACATGAACCTTGAAGATGAAGGATGAAGGTTGATTGGCTTGGGATGAGAGTCATGGAGACCCTTGGGTCGTCACTTCACGTAATCAGTTGGTCACGAAGCTCGACCAATCATCCTTGGGACGTTGTGCATGGCCTACCGACCATGGATCTCACCTTAAGCCTGCACCGTCAAAGCTCCAACATCCCTCCCTCTTCCCGTCACGAATAGGGGGAGAGGGATAGAGTGGCTTCATGCAAGGGGTGGATCACTGCCTACTTGGGTGGTGGAGGGATATTTAAAGATGAAGTTGGTAACCTCCAAGTGGTTGCCGACGTCAGTTTCAACTGTTATCAACTGGCGATGACGTTGGGATTTAATAAAATATAAGTGGTTGGCATGAATCCTGGAAGTTAGGACTAGGAGTAGGTGAAGTTAGATGATGGTGAAGGTGTACGAGGAAGTTGGTATAATAGGAAGAAGTTGGGCAGTTGAGACAGAGAAAACAACGGGCAGAGGTTGAAGGCGATCTGTTAGCCGTTGGATCAAACAATCTAATGGTTGATGTTGAGGCATGGTTGGGGGTTTTAAGCTGTCAGATTCAAGCAGATCTGGCATCCTATGATGCAGTAGGTGGCATAGGGAGCGTGGGCCACGTGGTCGGCCCTAGGGCGCCACGTGGCCAATCAGAATTTTAAAAAATGAGAAAATTAAAGAAAAATCCTAAAGATTTTGTTAGAAAGAGATTTAGGAAAATTCATGAACATAAAAGTTGTAGATATCGATGAGATCTACAAATTTTATGTAGAATTCAAAGAAATCATAGGTCATTTGTATATAGATAAAAAGTAAATACCTATTAAAACAATAAAAATAATTTTCTTTCATTTTTGCTTTATTCATTTTTTGTATTTTGATTTTATTTTATGTTTATTTATTTATTTATAATATTATTATAATTTTTATTTGGTTTTTAATAATAAATAAATACGTAAAATAGTATCACAATAATAGGGTTATATATTATATATTAAGTTATTCTAATTATATACAACACATAAATTACTAATTAAAGTTAATTGTTAATGAATCTTGTAGAATTACTTAAGCAAGAGAGATAAATATATTAAATGATATAGATAAATCTGGAATTTATCACTGAGATGGTGTCCATGCTGGTAATTATCCTTGGAGTAAATAAGTACATCATCAATAAAGACTACTACAAAGTGATCTAAGAACTCCTTGAATACTCTATTCATGAGATCCTTGAAGACTGGTGGGGTATTTGTCAGTCCAAAAGGCATAAATAAAAATTCATAATGTCCTTATCTAGTTCGAAAGGTTGTCTTAGGGATATCCGCATCTTTAATTTTCAACTGATGTTATCCAGATCTTAAGTCAATCTTGGAATACATAGTTGAACACTACATCTGGTCAAAGAGATCATCTATTCATGGCAGAGGATACTTATTCTTTATTGTCCTCTTGTTTAGTTGTATATAGTCACTGCATAACCACATCGATCCGTCCTTCTTCCTTACAAACAAAATAGGTGCACCCCATGGTGAAGTACTAGGACGAATGAAGCATTTGTCTAACAATTCTCGTAAATGTACCTTTAACTCCCGTAACTCATCTGGTGCCATCCTATATGGAGGGATAGAGATAGGATGAGTATCATGTGTGAGAGAGATTTCAAATTCAATCCCTCGCTCATGTTGTAATCCAGCTAGTTCATTTGGAAATACATCAGGAAACTCATACACTATAAGTACATCTTCTATAATTTTGTCTAACTCTGAGGTAGTGGGTACATAAGCTAAATAACCTTGGCACCCTTTCTCTAACAATTGTTGTGCCTTCAGGGTAAGAGATGTATTTGACCTTGTCACTGTATGTCTTTCTAATAAACAAGAATTCTATCGAGTTAGGAATGTGAAAAGTTGCTATCTTCCGAAAATAGTCAAGGCACACATGACATCTTTCTAGCCAGTCCATCCCCATGATGAGATCAAAGTCATTTATTTCAATAGGTAGTAGGGAAATATGTAATTGATGTCCTGCTAGCAATTTTACACAATTATCTAGGATTTATCGGATTATAAATATGTGTCCTCCTAGTCCCTTGATCCGATAGGACTGTTGTATTTATATTGGTATCTTACCCAAATTGGGTACTAACCGTCAAGTAATAAATGAATGTAAAGCACCAGAATCAAAAAAAGGCATGTTCTGAAAAAGCCATGAATAGTAACGGTACCCCGTACGACTGTGCTTGAATTGTAGACTTGTTATTCAGTGATTACATTGAGCTGACCATTAGGAATAGGCAAGTCAGCACCTGGAATGCTTCGTGGTGGTTGATGTGTAGGAGATAATCCTTGTGAGCCATGACCTCTACCCTGTCTTCCTCTGTGTGTTGCTCCATTGCTTGGGGTTGATGTTATACTGTTAATTGAGGTTGGTTTAAACCCTGAACCTCTCAGCTTTGGACAATCTTTCTTGATGTGACCTTCCTGGTGACGGTAATAACACACACATGTTCATGTCTAAGCTGAAGGACCAACTACAGAAGTATTAGCTCATGTTGTTGAGTCACGAGGGTACAGTGGAGGTCTAGAGAAACCCCCTCTCCCTAATAATTCTTGGCCCAAGGTCTGTGACGAGCTTATACTGGAACCAACTGAATGATAGCGATGGCCTCTACGGTTATGACTCGTTTTGCATTTGGATGGTCCACCAGTAAAGTGAAAGCTTCTTCTTTGGCGGTTTTCATCCCTTTCCATTTTAATATGAGCGGCGATGTCCATGACTTCATCTATAGTGGTGGCTCTAAAATCTGCAAGCTTCTCTCTAAGATCTTCATGAAGTCCGCTGACAAATTTGGTAAGACACTCCTATGGTGAAGCTTCTAGAGCTGGGGAGTAACGTAGTAGCTCAGTAAAGTGTATATGATAGTCTCGTACAGTCTAGAACCCTGGGTCAAAAAAGCCAATTCTCTCCTCTTCAATTCTTCCCAGTGAGAGGGATAGAAGTGAGCTCGGAATCTTTCTTTAAAGATATCCCATGGAACAAGATCTATTAATTTCTTGGAATTTTCTCTCCGCCATCATCTTGCATAGTTTGCTAAGGAGTAGTCAGCAAAGTGCACCCAAGTGTCTGTTGGCACATGTATTATTTTCAACATCATGCTGACATTATCAAGCCATAATTCTGCTTCAACATGTGTCTCCATGCCTTAGAATAGAGGAATCTTTTCCTTTCGGTAATTGTCCAGTAGTTTTTGGTGTCTAAGAAGAGCATTCTCCATTGCTCCTTAAGCTAGGGTAGGAGCAGACTCAGTGGAAGGATGATAACTCGATTCTTCCTCAGAAAGGTGGACAAAACCCTCAACTCTAGCATCCACAGGTCTGGATGCCTCGGGTCTCTTAGCTTGTGCATTGAGCCTCTCCTCCAATGCATGTTGCTTTTGCCCCGTCTCTTGGAGTATTGTCATCATAACCGCTAATTGCCTAGACATATCCTGGTCTGCCATGAACCTGAGATGAATCAAGGCCAAAGATTAGGTCCTATACGTTTTAGCATGATGTACATAAGGAACAATGAATTGTGAATGGTACTGCAGTCATTTATTAAGATTAATGGATCTTAAGACAACCTTAGTTTCTGGATACCACTCATAGTTGTCATTTTACTGAATAAATTACTGAAGTAACCTGGCTCTGATACCAAACTATCACGACCCCAATTCTGAGCCATCGAATCCTTCCATATCCGGATCTGATTAATCATCAATAATTTATTCAGCAATCACAACTAACATTCAAAAACAGTCTGCAATTGAAAATACTCAGAAAGAAGTATTTGATACTTCTCCATTCACAAAATAAAATTTACATGATACATTGTCCCACTATAACCATTTACATGTACATCAGTTGGAAAGGAAATACACAAAAAGATTACCAACTACCTTATAGAGTAAAGCTACTGCAACTGGCTGGATGGTTGTATGTTAGTTAGCTAGATTATTAAAGTCCTTGCGATGGCTCACCGATACCTATTGGGTGTCCATAAATCATAGGATGAAGACTAGCGAGTGCTAAGTAACGAAGAAGAGAAAAGTAAACAAGTAGTGTAGTTTAGTAAAACTTATTATACCAGAAAGTTTTATTTCTTATCATTAATTTAAGTTCTATTCCTTTTATTCCACGTCAGGTATTAGTCCAGGAAAACCTCACCATTCATGGACCTGAAGCTGTGGACACTTCAAAATTGGAGTTTGTGTTAATCTAGTGAGCTTATGCCACCGCACGTCGCCTCAACCAGTCCTTTAATGCTACCCTAATAAATTTCTTTTCTTTTATTATCCACGGTTTCAAACCATCAACATGACAAATAAAGAAGCACACTGTCCTCGAGGACCCATCAGCTTAAACCCACATGCTAACCTTTAATCACATAAACTAACGACTTTGAATACATGTTATCGTGACCAAGCCGCTATTCCACTACCCGTACCTCCACATGGCATGCACACATCTTCAATCGGTCAATCCGCCTAATGGCAACCGAGTACCACCTATTGCAAATAATTTATTTCGTGCGCTCAACATACCCAGGAAATTGTGTACCATTTAGGTTTGGCTTGCCAATACGGATGTTCTTCTGACAAACCTACATGTTGCATGCAAGATCTATAATATCTGCTCCAAGTCATTCTTAACGTAACACATGATCTTTTTTAGGATCCATTTCAATATACATCAATTCCTATGATGCAATTCTTCCATTAAGCCTTCGATTTTCATATTCATTAACATTGAGTCTAGACTTACATATAAATTATTTCATATGTATATATACTCATATTTATGTATATTTTAACTCCCAAACCATAACTTTCCAAGCCATTGCATCTATTCGATGCTTAGACATTATTTTAGTGGGAATTACAAAGCAACTTTTCATATTTTCTCAAAATTAACCAAATTAGGATTCTTCGTAGTGAAGAACAAAAAATCAGGAATTTCAATTATACCGTATGAAAATCCAACAACAAAAGAAGGATTTCTTATCTAATCGATCTCTCTCTCTCTCTCTCGTATGTAGTGCTTTATCGTGATTCATTGTTAGAAAGGATGATTTAGAGCTCTTGAAACGATCAGATTTTATTTTCGTATCAAGAACACTAAGAACGCGCCAAGAACGAACAAAGAACACGAAGAACCCAAAGAACACACGAAGAACATGAAAAACACGATGGACATATTTTCTCTCGAATTTTCAGCAGAGTTCCCCTTATGCTGGGTGATATTTCTAGGAAATTTCGGCAGAGTTTCCCCTTATATCGGGACATTACACTAGGATATATTTCAAAACAAAAATGGAAAGAGATTCCTTTATAAAACCATCGAGAGGAAAACAACAACGAAATGGAAAGAATATAACAGAACTGCAAGCGATGGAGAATCGGTAGACACCACACGTCTTAGGTGAGTGAAGGTGTGATGAATCATATGGTTCACTAATGTGCATAGTCGCATACACCTAAGTAGGGTGTTATAATAATATATCCATCAAAACAAGTAAAGTGAAATCGAAAGAATATAATAGAACTATCAGCAATAGAGAATCGGTAGACACCACGCATCTTAGGTAAGTGAAGGTGTGATGAATCACAAGGTTCACTGACTTGCATAGCCGCCCACACCTAAGTAGGGTGTTACACAGATTTCTCCTTGAACCACACACAAAATGAATCGAAAGGAAGATAAATCGAAAACCTAGCTCAAGTTAGAGCTTACTTATAAAGCCAAGTAGGAGAAAATCGTACCATCCTCCTCGTCCTCGTCCTTCCGGCAATGCTTCTCTAGCGTTGCTTCTCTGCCTCCCTCTCCTCCTCCCGACCTCTTGACCCTAGCCCTTGGGGTAGTGGTGGTTGTGGAAATCGTAAAGAATGAATGTGTAGGGGGGCTATTTATAGGCTTCGGAAAATCGCTAATCATGGTTAGTAAACCATGGTTTAAACCTTAACTGCAATTAGCGGCCCATATTTTTGGCCCATGGTTTTGGCCAAATCTTATCCGAAACTTAAGGCTTAAGTTAGAATTTTCAAGAAGTTTCTAGATTCGCTAATGATGCTTAATTAATGCTAATCGTGATTAACTTTCACTAATCGTGATTTAACTTTCACGACTTACGCTTAACTTTCACCTTTGATTAGTGTTCGCTAATGGTCATTAGTAGTCCTCAATCAGTTATTATTTTCTTTTAATCATGTTTAATTAGTCTTAATGACAATCATTACGGTTCATTGACAACTTAAGCCTCCTTAGTTTTCTTCTGAAAATCATAACAATTCCAATGAAGTCCAATCCATACGAAACAATTTCTGTTGGTATATTCTTGATGAGGTGGATCTTATGATATAGGATCCGAGAGAGGCTAAGTTCAAGGCTTTACAAGATCTGCTGGAAGCAGCTTTAATCTTGGTACATTTTGAGTCGGCTTCTCGGGCATTTCAGAAACTGAATTGGTTGGTGCATGATTTGTTAATAATAAGGTGTTGCTCAACTCTGTCACTCTTGGCTCAAACATCAATGTATCGAACATATCTGCAATGATTTCTTCTTATTCGATTTGTCATCAATCTTCTTCGAATAAATCGATCAATGCTTAAGAATCAATCTCTCTATCGGTAAATGAGCAATAATGGATTGTATTGACCAGGTCCTCCTCTGGGAAGAGGTTTTCCTGTGTCAAGATATCATCCAATGAAATGCAAGGTTCTTTGATCTGCTCAATAATGTCACAATCTTCTGCAGACAACTTTGTCTCTCTTCTTTCAGATGTGTTATTTGCGGATTTTGGCTCAGTGATTATAGCCATGGTGACCTTTTCACTACAGGAGCGGGACATGATCTTTCTAGACCCTTGATCAACCACCGCTTCGTCTATTTGAAGGAACGACTTACCAAGAATAATCGAGGTTTGTAGTAACGGTGTAGGTGAATCCATGTCCAGGACAACAAAATCCACTAAGAATTTCATGTCCTGCACTGTTACGATAACGTCGTCTAATAAAACTTTGGACCACTTAATGAATCGATCAATAAACTAAAGGATCATGCATATGGGCTTAAGCAGACCCAATCCAAATTCTTCAAACAATGAGGAGGGAGGGCATAAGGTTAATGGAGTAACCACTATCAAGCAAAGTTCGCTCGAATATTTTATCAAATATCTCACATATGATTAAAGGATCTCCCTTGTCTTTCTTCTTTGTTGGGAGGTCACTGATCGCATTATTAGTAGCCATGGTTAATATGTGTTTCTCTGATTAGTTGTGTCTATTTTTGCAGGGCTAACGCTTTGAGGTATATGCATCTTTCAATCTTTTCTTAACAGAAGGCATGCATTCCATGGATTTCAATATAGGCATCTCAAGAAAAATTTTCTATAGGATCTCAACAATGGTAGGATCAGATAATGTTGTTTTAAAGTTTTTTGGAAATTTTCATTCATGTCTGAAAAATGAATATTTAAAGATTGAAAAGCATTGTTCTTATATACATTAGAATCATTCTATACAATTGGATGCCTAGAAGGGGTACAGTCATCCAATACAGGTGGATAAGTAAAAATAGAAACTCAGCTTTGCCAATCAGCACGAGATAAACTGCTAGTGCAGATTTCTCTTTAGCTTGCTCATCTCAGCCTTCTATTTTTAAGATCTTTCATTTTCTTGATTTTTTCTGTAATTTTGGATGGTCTGGTGTGGCTCCTCCTTCTTATTTGTTATCCGACCCTGCTGCTGGATCGACTGATGCAGAAGATGATGAATTGCCAATTGACACTTTATTCTTCGCCTTGGTTGTTGTATATGGCCACAAGGTCCTACCTCTCATGAGAGTCACAATATTAAATAACATAAATTCATCTATACCTGAGTCGTCGGGATTGGAGGACTCATCACGAACTACCTACTCTTTGCACTTTAAATTGTTGGGGTTCGCCTCAACCTACATCGGTATTATCATCTTGGTGGCAGTAAGGTCATTGAGCTTCTAGCTCATCTCCGTTAGCCTCTTTACCAACTGAGCCAAATCGTCCAAGGTTGGGTTGATGGGCGTGACCTCTAAGGATTCAACGTGTTGACCATAATGAGACTGATAGTGGTGCTACAGAGGCTGTGACTGATTATTATGAGAAAGTTACTGAGGAGGATGTTGTTGATAGTAGTAATGAGGAGGGGGATACTGGTTTTAATAAGAAGCAGCAATGCAATGATAATATGGTTGATTCTGGCGGTACGTCGGCTGTTGATATGACTGCCTATAAGTGTGAGCTTGTGGTGGAGCCTGGTGTGATTGAGACTAACTCTGGACAAACTTCCCATCGTGAGATTGGTGGTACGGTCGAATGGCATTGGACGGACCATGCTGATGTCTGCCAGGATGGGTAAGTTGTTCTTCATTCTCCAAACACCGTTTACCTCCTGAATTTGGGGTGGAGGTGGGAACAATGACTCGACAAAAGACCAGGGCTTAAAGTGGTACACAATCATCTACTGTTGTGGTTGTAGTGACGTTGGTACCTGATTAGGTGCCTATACGTAATACACGTGCTGGATGAGTGACATCTGTCCTGGACTCTACGATTATGCTGGTTCTTTCGGCTATCAGGAGTCATGGATGATGAGCTCACCGACTGGCAAGTAATGATCGTGCTAACCAAGAGCTCCAAATGCTTGGTGATCTGGTCGAGCTTGTCTAGGTTCCTGGTTCTTTATTCGATCACAACTGAATTTTCTAGGTCCTATGATCCTTTCTCGATAATCTCCACTTTGGACAAGTGGCTCCCAATGATGTTGAGGTTGGAGCTCTCGTCCTTGTCCTCATCACGTGATGCCGCCATATTAATGGTCTTGTGGTGGATCTGGGGCTGCTTTTGATATGTACGAGATGAAGATAGAGCGCCCTCTCCTTTGACCATTTATTCGAATATCTGCCAGACTACATCTTCATCCTTGTTAAAATGAGAGCCACCACGTGCGACATCAATCAGCCTTGAGTCAGGCCCCCCAAGAAGTGTCGGACCATGCCGGTCCTCGAAATATCATAGCGGGGGCACTTCTCTTGTAAATCCTTGAACCTCCTCCAAGCTTCATGTATGGACTCATTGGGTCCTTGGGAGAAATTCGAGATGCATGCACACATCTGGTTCAACCGACCCAGAGGATAGACTTTGTGGAGGAATGCTGACTTGAGTTCCTCCAGGTCATCACCTTTCCCAACTGATTAATCTATATCCTGAAGGCTAAAGGGAAAGGCAGTCATCTTGACTACATCTAACAAGATGTTAGGGTAGTGCGTAGTGCCGTAGATGCGGCCAAAATACTGTAGATGGATGCATGGTTTCTCGTTGGTGTTGCCATGGAATGATGGAAGAAGAGACAAGAGCTATGATTTGAGCTCAAAGTGTTCGTGGATCAGTGGAATCGGGATCCACTCTGTCATCTAGCCAGCATCGGGATTGTAGATCTCTTTCAAAGTAGGATTTGGAGCCTCTCTTTTTCCTCTTCTTTCCCTCTACTATGTCCATCTTACTGTGCTTCTCCTCCTCCTCCTCCTCCTCCTTTATTCTCCCTATCTATCCTCATTTCTAATAACATATCCAGGAAGGCGGCTTGAGCTTCATCCTGTGCAGTCATTTGTGTCTGGATTGCATGTATAGAGGAGAGCATCTGAGCATTCACTTCATTTTGCTCAACTTGAGGTGCCTTCTCTTTGGTAACCATCTATGAATCAGGCTCAGAGGAAATGGAATCCTGATTGATCTGCATATCTGCATGATGAAATGAATCCCAATCAGTCTGGAATAGTGCACCGGATGTAATGAAGTGTTCAGAATTAGGGTCAACTGCGAACATTATTGAATCATGTAATGTGTATAGAGACAGATCGATCTCAATCCGCAAAGGAGGAATATAAGAAAAAGAGTGATCTCACTTTATTTGAGATAAAAAAGTTGGGGGAGTATTAAGAGTGTTTCGCAAAATCTGAACCGGTCTCTTTGGAATCGCCCTGAATTATTGGAGATATCTGAGTCGTGGAAACGATGTTGTTGTTTGAGGAGTCCAGACTAATCCATCCCAGACATGACATCTTGAGAAATAAAAGGAGATAGGACGAGGAATAATGAGCACTGAGATTCACAAGGGATAAAATGAAGAGAAAATAAGAAAAGGTTCAAATGAACAAAGAAAAGGGAATGATACAAAGAAGTGAACAAAGGTGCAAGTACGTGGGACTGTGATCTTTGACCTAACTAGATCCAAAATAGACACCCAATTAATTTGGGTTCACCAACTCAACACAAGTGAATCACTGAAAGTTTGGCTATTTATCTTTTCAATTTTATTGGTTGTTTTCAGACAATCTTATCAGTCTTAGTCCTTAGCGCTACCCCTATAGATGAGTGAGTACTACTAGACAAGTGTCATGTACTTCCCACTACCCGTGTAACTAGTAGTCTGCACTTTTTAAAGATATAGGCTCGCTACTCGGCCAAAGAAAAAAAGAGAGGAGGCCAATGTAGCGATTCAAATACGTCCCCCTTGCAGTGTACTCAGACGTGGAATGATGAGACAAGGACTCGATGTCGCAGTTCCCCTATGCTCAAGTTATACAGACTAAATCTGCAAGCAGGTCGAGCCCTACTCGCTCTCGCACCGATAGAAGCACTATTACTTCACAGATCCATGTGATAATCAATGAGGCCACATACTGGGCTTTGGGCTCTAATACTTAAGGTTTTTACCTCACTCGATCTGGAGTGTACTTGAAGATAATGTGGGTTTTTCGAACCCAATACAATGAAGTTCATTACATATTGTAATTAGGGTCAAAGATTATTTAATAGTCTCCCTATACTAATTTTTGTATTTTCATTTTTTGAGTATTTTTCATTGCCTAATGAATTTTGCGATTCTCAATTTATTTAAATCCAAGCGCATCAAATCGATGAATGCATGATGAAGAACCGTGAAAATCCCTAGTTAATTTGGTGAAACTAACATCAATTTTCATTGTAGTCGGTCAATATATGATTGATCAAAATGGCCGCTTAAATTAATTTTGAAATTAAATCGAATGGAAAATTTATTTTTTGGTAAGTCTAAGGTCGAACTCAGGGAGGCAACTGTCTCCTTGGATTTACAGTCGATCTTAGAGGATAGGTTTTCAAAGAAGCATTTTTTGTATTTTTAAATGCCATTAATGAGTGAAATGCAATTATGACAAAGTTTGAGGACTAAAATATAATTTACGAGCAAATAAGTTCAAAAATCCTCAAACATAGACATGATATGAAATATGATGAAATTAAGCTACTGTATTTTTTAATATTTTTGGATGCAATATGAATATTTTATGAATTAATGAATGCAGACAGTGAGATTTTCAATAATTAATTATAATAAATATGAAATCTACTTATTTTCAGGAAATAAAAAATCTAAGATATATCACTAGGTGATCTACCTCGGAAAGATCCTAAACCCTAAATATGTTTAATTTAATACCTATTAAAAATTAATTAATGAAATGTACAAAATGATTTTTACAAAGCAAAATGTGCATGTAAATGCAATTCTTCTTGGGCATAATGTAAACCACAATTAATTATACTATCCATGAATTTCAGCAATTTCTGAAGCTATGATGAATTAAGTAGGAATTTCTAAGAACAGATTGGATAAAATATGCAAATTTCCACAAGAATATTATTTATTAATTAACCATATATCATAAAAATGTAATTCATGTGCCACAATGTAAAAAATTAATTGATAAACAAAATACCAATTTTTGAATAATAAAAGGATGCAATAAAGAGGTTCAAAATAAAAGAGGAGCACATGGGTCTCAGTGCATATTACAATAAATAAATTGAAACAGAAAAATGCCGAGAGGGGCTAAAGTTGAATTACCAGGCCCTATGTGGCCTGAGATGCAAGATTTTCCAGAGGAGCACGTGCCTCGCACGTGCCCCCTAGTGACTAGACCTGGAGGGGCTCCTCAGAAATTAACCCCTCTCCCACGTGCATGTCACATGAGAAGGGCGGGTCTTCTGGAATAAAGAGTATTTGGGGGTCCTGCCTGCGAATTTCCCTCTAGGCTACTACTCTACATGTGAGTTGGTTATGGAGATGACGGAGGAGGCCGAGGCTTCGAGGCGTAGGAGAAGGAATGGCTGGTGATGCTCCTGGAGGCTGGTATCGAGGCAAAGTCGGTGGAGCACGAAGAAGCCAAGGCGGAGGTGGGTTGTGCAACAGATTCGAAGGCGGAGGAGCTCTTGATGGTTGTGTGGGCAACCGACTCCTGGAGGCACTAGGAGGATGTGCCTCCAGTCGATGAAGGTGGTTGATAGTAAAAAAATGCATGGTGGACCTCCAGGTGCAGCACTTGGTGAGGGACACGACTGAGGATAGACGTTGGTGGTGGTTGTGATGAGATGAATGGAGGTGAAGAACGAGGGAATTGAAGAACAAATGAAAAGGAGGAAAACATAAGAAGGAAGAAGAGGGAAGAAGGTATATAGCATGGGATTGTGGAGGGGGACATGAAGGGTATGGGGAAAATCCTCAAGCGCATCACGGAAGCGTGATGATCACATCGAATGCGATCGGGAGCGACTAGTCGCACTAGTCACTCCGGGCAGCGGAAATTAAATTTTTATGTAACGAAATCACATGATACAAGAACACTTCTCGGATCGTTTCGTCTAAACCACAAACAAGTAATAGGATTACCTCTTGAAGCGTGGCTGCGATCGAGTCTCAAAATAAAGAGACATCCTGTCTCAAGTCCGATCCGACGGAGGAGATGCTTGCGAGCGCGGGGATGAATCGCGTGCTCCTCGCAATCCATGTTGATGATCCAAGCGGCCGATCTCCTGATCTCGTCACACGAGATCCAACATCTTCTTCACGAGCGAGACGCACCGAAGGAGATGGAGATCCACGAGTAGATGATCCGGCAGCATAACGACGATGCTGCGTCGATGACGACTCTCACAATGGCTCCATGGTGGACGACCATTATAAGAGAGAGAGGCTTGGCGTGTGGAGAAAGAGAGAGATAGAGCGCATTCATTATTGTCTTGTATCATGAAGAGCAATGGATGCCTCTTCTTATATAGGGTTTTGGGAGTACATGGATCCCAATCCATGTATAACACACAATCAATGGTTGAGATTGATTTGTGTTTCTTTCAATGGCTATGATCTTGTTGTAAAAACACAACAACAATTAATTTAATTTAATATAATATATATCGATAAATCAATATATTTAAATTCAAATCAATATAATTATCCTTGGATATAATAAGGAGATAAACCATATCCCCTAAAAAGGGGGGATGGCTACCAACATCTCATGAGATCTCATTATCTCATGAGATACATTATCTCATGATATCTCCAGGATTTAAAACAACAATTGTTGTAAGTTATTTCAAAAAAAAATTCATAATTATCTTGTGAAATATTGCAATCATGCCATTGGAAAAATGTGAATCACATTCACATCCCAAAACAAAATGTAAATTATTTTTTATTAATCATCCAATGTGAATCCAGTTCACATCAATAATTAATCAACATAAACAAATCTCAATAGCTCTCTCGTATATATTATAAATCACATTTATAATATATATGATTAATATGGATAGTGCTATCCATATTATTCATGTCCATGATAATTAAATCGTATTTAATCATCTTTGATCTCTATTCTCATGTGCCAAAATAATATGAATCACATTCACATTATTCACATCTTTGATAACTAAATCACACTTAATTATCTCAGATAACTCTCCTTATAATATGAATCAAATTCATATTATCCATGATAATTAAATCACATTTAATTATCAATTTTCTCGATGCTCGGATACATATATCAACAATGAAATTATCCATGAACTCTTTCAAGGATAATGCGCTTTCTCTGCAGATACTTGGAGATAAGGACAAGGCGATTGTACTGTTCCACGTATAGTGACTTGGATATTGAGATCACATCTCAAATACAGATCTTGGGCCTCCCATAGATGCTTGATTAAATCAAGACCGCAAATCTAATCTTCTCATTGCATTTGAATCACATTTCGATCAATGTCCAACATTTGGACCAAGATCATATTACTTCTCTACTAAGAGGAGTCACTAAAATCCAGACCCGTTTCATCACTCCCTAGGAATGGAAGCGTCATGGTTATACAATCGTTTATGATCACATCACCCTCAAGTATTCCCAATACCTGTACATCCTGCATATTGGAAGACTCAGAATAAACCTGAAGTATTAGATCAACTTTATACTGTCTACTTCAGGGTTTTATCAGTAAGTTTCTCATTTGATCTCCAAAAGCATATATCATACCTAGGTCTTGATCATATACTTTCCAAAAGTATATATCAAACCTACAAATTCAGTCAAGCTTCCAAAGCGAGACGACCGTGCACGGAATTTGATCCTTCCCAATATCTCATGAGTGAGCTCATGTCTTCCGGTTCAGTAATGAACCTGTATGATCCCTTTGAGAGATCGTATTACTCATATGCCCTTGCATGCACACCAGCGCGCTGGTGTATAGACCTTGGTTAGGTCATCAACCTATTGGTCTGCCAAATGTACATACTCAGACATATAATAACACATCTGTCTCCGGTCAGAGGATGCGTGCCTGTATCGTGACAACATACGATATAGGACTTTGGTTATCTCGATCTCGTTAAGTCAACTCTTTGACTTAACTAATCTGACACCTCCGAATCTCTATTCCTATGTAGAGGAACTGCATCAAGAGGTTGGTTAGATATCAGCCTATGTGAGAAAGGATTGTCATCTCCAACTCGGACTGGAGATCATCTCTTAACAATCATTTGACGGTACTTGATGAGTCCCCAATCTAACTCTTTAGATATTCATCCAAGCACCAGCCTCTATGATTCAATAATTGAATTAACAGTTGTATGATCATTAAGATAGCCATGGTACATAACCCTAATTGTACTAAGGGACCTATTATGCAAATTAGTTATTCTTCATTTCAGATCAATGAATGATATTTGCAATAACATTTATTGCATAATGGCTCGCCATGGGCTCGTACGTCCAACAATCTCCCACTAGCCTAAAGAGCCATTAATGTGCTAATCATTTAAACCCATACTCATGTGACAATCATAGATTATTTAGAAAATAGCTAGGTAAGCTGATCAGTCACTCTGTTCCTGCGAGACTATGCCAAGTCCTTTTACGGCACTTGCATATCCCCAGTAACAGTGCTCGCATCTAATGCGAATATTGCATCTTATGCAACCAATACTCGATCTTGTTAGTTATAGTGTCCTTGACACTACAGCTTAATAATTATTAGAACCAGTATAATCCTTATCAGAATACCTTTATTCCTGGAGATCTCTATCTCCTAAGGCATCTGCAGTTAAGACCTTTTATCTCTATCTATAAAGTCTTAAGTTTTTGAAGATAAGACTTTGAGATCACTATCTCAAAAATCTTGTCATCTATGAAGATTTTGTTATTACTACAACAAGTGTTTTCTCTCTATAGTAGGATTAGCAACACTTTACTACTCCCACTGCATGGCAGATATCTAGCTTTTGTACACATCTAGCATACACTCAGCTTCTCGTAACTGATGCACAAGTGCAAGCAGTTCTAGCATTCACTTCCTCAACTCTTTGTGGTGCTATCCCTTCAGATAGGTCAGTACCATATCTTAAGGGAAGGAAGCCTTCCTTGGGATTTTCCAAGAATGGAACATGTCCAAGGTGTACTACAAATGTGACGGTCCCAATAGCCTCTTTGCTTCTGAACACCTTCAAAACTAAGATCTAAGAGGTATCCTTGAAATCATATTTCAAGACATGGAATAGCCAGTCTATAAAACACTTATTATCATCCTTATATCATTTTAAAATGATTAGGATATTATCTGCATTTAGCACGATGAACACAATATCACTCCCACTAAGCTTCACATGGTTCATCAAGATTCTATCTGAAATCATAACATTTATAATTTCATCAAATCTTATGTTCTAGCTTCAAGAAGCTTATTTGAGTCCATAGATGGATTTCTTTCGCTTGCACATCTTGCTTTCCTTTACCATGAAGCCCTGGGGCTACTTCATGTGAATATCCTCAGAGAGGTATTCATAGAGGAATACAATCTTGACTTACATATTAAAGATGCCATAGTCAAGTTATGTAGCCATAGTTAGCAATATTCTGATGAGTTCAAGCATGGTCATTGAAGATCAAGTCTCATTGCAAGCAATGTCTTCTCTTCAATATGTAGCTCATGGCTACAAGCCGTGCTTTGAAGGTCTCTAACTTATCATCAGGTTCCCTTTCTCTTGAAAATCCATTTACACCTTTATGGGTCTTACCCATTTAGGTGGATCCTCGAGGGTCCATATACAACACTTGTATAAGAAGTCTACTTTAGACTATATTGCTAATATCCATCTTTCCATGTCATGATCCTCATGAGCTTCATCACATGAAGTCCGATTATTGTCAGACTTAATCGACACATGGAATACATCCTCACACTCATTTGAAGAAGTATTAGTGTTTCATATTTAATTGTCCTTTTAGTTCCCGATTTCAGGAGCCTCATTATCTTCTCAAGATTAAATGGGTTCCTACACTTCATTTTCATCTTGATTCTCAAGAGAGTCGTCCTCTAAGAATCACATTCTCAGAGATAAGATCTTTTAAGAATCTCTGGGTTATAAAGTAGGTATCCAATACCATCCTTTATTTTTCTAATGAAGTAGCACTCTCTAGTGCTCAATTCTAGCTTACTTGCATGGAATCTTATTAAGGATATATAATGTAGTCTCTACTACATATATACCTAGAAACTAACAGGTAATTATGCTAAAATTCATCATAGATCAAATCATGTCAGACATGATCCAATTGTATCTCCCTACAACTCTATTGAGTTTAGGTTTATCAGGAGGAGTGAGATAGAAATGATATTCATATCTCCATAAGGTATTCTTTGAGTTTATCTAACAGGTACAAGCTACCTAAGTTAGATAAAATTCATTTCATCTTTCTTCAAGCTTTGGTTCTAAACCAAAATTGTGAAATATTTACACATTTCAAAGGTTTTTAATGGTGAAGGAAATAAATCTTATATCACAAATAATCATTAATATATATCACATATCCATAATATTTATTCTGATATAGATGATCCACATACATCAATATGTATTAGATCTTGAATACCTCGACATCTTATACCTTTCCCAAAGAAGGGTGTATTGGACATTTTACTTTGAATACAATATTCATAAATATGTAAGTTTTGAAATTTTAGACATTCTAAAGTTTCATCTCTTACTAGTCCATTGATCTCATCAACATACATATGTCCAAAACTTGATGCGAGATCATTGTCAAATGATCTTCATCCTCCTATTGATCTTTTAAAGGTTTAATTTCCAGTTTTAGAAATCTTAATGAACCATTCATTAATTTTCTAATTTAGCAGAGTCCACTAGATGCCAGATTACTATCTGAAATATATCCATCATAACTATTTATGATAGGTTTATTCCAGAATTCATGTTTATTTCCAATTCTTGGAAATAAACTATGAGTGTATTCTAATATCCATGTCATAGAGACATTCTCTAAGACTAAGGGCTCCCACTAAAATAATGAAGTTTGTATATCCAATAGAGATTGTTGCAAAATTGCATCAATATCCATGTAGATGACTATTAAACCTGAAGATCAAATTCCAATCTTCTAAAACATATGCAACCAATTGCAAGTGTCATTAGAAGATTGGGATACAATTATCAGACTTTATCTTATCAAATAAGTAAGTCAATGTCAATGATCATATGTTGATTTTTCTGATGCTTTATCTGAGTCCTTCACTAAGGATTCTAGACAGACTTGACAGTCATACTATCAACACATCATCTTATTGGAGTATTGCCATTCATCCAACTCTTAGGAAGTCATATGGAAGTCATAGAAGTACGGTCAACTCTTTGACTATCTTTCTCATCTTGGGTCTGACCCATGCTTCCACTGCGCTCCCTTTATCTATAAACAACCATTGCTTAAGACTAAGGATCTCTTATGTTGAATTCAAATAGAATTCAATGTAAGAGCATTTCAACATTTATACATTCTTCATTAAATTCATACAATATGAATATTATGAAGCTTCATGAATGACTAGAGTATAGACAGTAGAATGATGACGCTCATCGTATCTACGTCCATCTAAACTCTTAAAACATTTGTTCAGGTAGATATTCAAACATTTTGAATACATCATCTCTTATAGAGCTACCATTCTGCCTGATGCAGAGAACCACGTCACTCATGATTAAATGTCAAGAGCACATATGTATGCCAGAATATCTTCTTAGATTTTATAAGGATTATTCGACAATTACGATTACCATCGACATGTCACTTCCAAAGTACACTCAATGAAAGATCAAGACTATAGAGACATACGAACCCTAAGGTGATGTCTTACTGTCTTATTTAATTGTCATTCCTCATTAATACGAGGAAACTTGCACATTGCAACCACATACATTATGTGTCCAATTGCAAGCACAATATCTGGATCATGAGTCTAATCCATGATATTTTACTGGTTATTATTGAGTATAACATTGAGTGAGTTTAATGAAGGATTATCTGAAATAAGAAATTTGCATAAGCATATATATTATATATACATATTTTACTTTGATTTAGGAGTTTTTATATCAAAGTTGTCTTGCCTTGTCAACACTGAAAGTTCATTCCCTTAATCACTTTCAATGTAAGAGATATACTTACCATTATATCTCAACAAGATCTGGGATTTCCTTCCTTATCTTTGTCACATCCCAATAATATGAGAACTTGTGACTCCGATAAAAAGAAGCGGGAATACATTCCACCTTGTAAGTCCAACTTGCATCTTCCAATTCGGTCTTTAACACCCGGGCCCACCACCCCTAAGGTGATGTTGACCCGTCATTAATTGAATCAACCATCAACATGCTTAATACTCGCTATACGCAATCCAATATTACCCCAATAATATGAGGACTCGATATTGGGGTCACTACGTATACAACCTTACTCTTCCGAGAAGCGAAGAGCCCGATCCAAATGGATTGTATGCAGGAGCTGTCACTTCAGACATGCGTCTCCTACATACAATATCTGGCGATGGAACCCTTCGCCTTGACGGGAGTCCATGGATGTCACTTATGTGATCCTCCATATCATATTCAAATTCTAATTAATCATCATAAATCACATTCATTATGATCAATTCTTCCAAGGGAGATACCACATCTATTTATTATAGAGTGTTGTAATTTTAATTGGATTCCAATTAATTTAACCATATTAAATTAATGATCCAATTAATATCCAACAAACATTCTTAGATTTTTTTTTAAATTATGGTATTATCTCAAATACTTATTATTTCAAATTTTAATAATTAGAAATACACCATAATTTCTTAAGCATTATACCAACCCTACCCGCTGTCATGGCCACTACCGACGGGAGTGGGACAGACCACACACGGTGCAACCTGCTACCCCAACGCTCCCTGACTAGGCACCATATCCGCCTCGGAAAAGGATAATGCAAAATAGATCACTTTGTACTTGAGATGATCATCGTCTTCAACCGAAATTATACCATATAATATTCATCAAAACCATTTTGATAATACTATAAAGAGATTTGCTAAATAAATTCCCAATCCTATTCAAGCAATAAGGTTTTGCATGTAAAAGTTGTCCTACAACTATTATAGGATAAACTGGAGTTATTCATGAAAACAATGTTTGTTGGAAATTTCATATTAATCAATTGTGATCAAGATCAACTATCTTATCATTTTGGTTAATGCAATGTCATTCAAGGAAATAATTATCATCTTTAAATATTTCACAAATATTTATCAATAATTATTTCAGAAAATTAACAATTACTTTCATCAATTTATTTGAATGACTATCACAAGGTTCATTATCAAGTTTGTTAATTTCCAGCAGTGACCCCTACTCACTAAAACTAACATAACTCGATTAATTTAAATCCAATTAATGCAAACTAAATTTATTTTGTTCGCCAATTTGATTTAAAATAGAATTCAAGTAATAATTATGCATTTCCAAGCATTTAGGATACGTAATTAACTCTTTAATTACGTCACTAACCATCATTCCCGAAACAATGGATATATGGTTATTAAAAACATCATAACTTGAGTTATCAGATTCCAAATTACACAAACTCAAATCCTATTGTTTCCTTATTTAATGGGAAACATTATCCAATTTAAAATTTCATGTTTAAACATTTTAAACAAGGCCGAAATTCTATCACAAGTCAGGCTGCGAAAATGGAATTGCTAAAATTTTTACGAACCCAATCGAGCCTAAATCTTCATAGGTTCATGGATCTCATCCAAAACCTTCAGAAACCTGGCTCTGATACCACTTGAAGGATATGGGAAAATCTTCAAGCGCATCACGGAAGCGTGATGATCACATCGAATGCGATCGGGAGCGACTAGTCGCACCAGTCACTCCAAGCAGCGGAAATTAAAATTTTTTATGTGACGAAACCACATGATCTAATAACACTTCTCGGATCATTTCATCTAAACCATAAACAAGTAATAGGATTACCTCTTGAAGAGTGGTTGCGATCGAGTCTCTAAACAAAGAGACCTCCTGTCTCAAGTCTGATCCGACGAAGGAGAAGCTTGCGAGCGCGGGGATGAATCGCGTGCTCCTCGCAATCCATGTTGATGATCCAAGCGGCTAATTTCCTATTCTCGTCACACGAGATCCAACATCTTCTTCACGAGTGAGACGCATCGAAGGAGATGGAGATCCACGAGTAGATGATCCGGCAGCATAACGACGATGCTGTGTCGATGACGACTCTCACAATGGCTCCATGGTGGACGACCATTATAAGAGAGAGAGAGGCTTGGCGTGTGGAGAAACAGAGAGAGAGAGCATTCATTGTTGTCTTGTATCATGAAGAGCAATGGATGCCTCTTCTTATATAGGGTTTTCGGTGTACATGGATCCCAATCCATGTATAACGCACAATCAATGGTTGAGATTGATTTGTGTTTCTTTCAATGGCTATGATCTTGTTGTAAAAACACAACAACAATTAATTTAATTTAATTTAATATATATCGATAAATCAATATATTTAAATTCAAATTTATCCTTTGAGATAATGAGGAGATAAACCATATCCCCCTAAAAAGGGGGGATGGCTACCAATATCTCTTGAGATCTCATTATCTCATGAGATCTCATTATCTCATGAGATACATTATCTCATGATATCTCCAGGATTCACAACAACAATTGTTGTAAATTATTTCACAAAAAATAATTCATAATTATCTTGTGAAATTGTGCAATTATGCCATTGGAAAAATGTGAATCACATTCACATCCCAAAACAAAATGTAAATTATATTTTAATTAATCATCCATTGTGAATCCAATTCACATCAATAATTAATAAAAAAATATAAATCACAAATAGCTCTCTCTTATATATTATAAATCACATTAATAATATATATATAATTAATATGGATAGTGCTATCCATATTATTCATGTCCATGATAATTAAATCGTATTTAATCATCTTTGATCTCTATTCTCATGTACCAAAATAATATGAATCACATTCACATTATTCACATCTTTGATAAATAAATCATATTTAATTATCTCGGATAACTCTCCTTATAATATGAATCAAATTCATATTATCCATGATAATTAAATCACATTTAATTATCAATTTTCTCGATGCTCGGATACATATATCAACAATGAAATTATACATGAACTCTTTCAAGGAGAATGCGCTTTCTCCGCAGATACTTGGAGATGACATGGCGATTGTATTGTTCCACGTATAGTGACTTGGATATTGAGATCACATCTCAAATCCAGATCTCGGGCCTCCCATAGATGCTTGATTAAATCAAGACCGCAAATCTAATCTTCTCATTGCATCTAAATCACATTCAGATCAATGTCCAACATTTGGACCAAGATCAGATTACTTCTCTACTGAGAGGAGTCACTAAAATCCATACCCGTTTCATCACTCCCTAGGAATGGAAGCGTCATGGTTATACAATCGTTTATGATCACATCACCCTCAATTATTCCCAATACCTGTACATCCTGCATATTGGAAGACTCAGAATAAACCCGAAGTATTAGATTAACTTTACACTGTCTATTTCAGGGTTTTATCAGTAGGTTTCTCATTTGATCATTGGGAGTTGATATCGATCATATACTTTTCAAAAGCATATATCATACCTAGGTCTTGATCATATACTTTCCAAAAGTATATATCAAACCTACAAATTCAGTCAAGCTACCAAAGCGAGACGACTGTGCACAGAATTTGATCCTTCCCAATATCTCATGAGTAAGCTCATGTCTTCCGGTTCAGTAATGAATCTGTATGATCCCTTTGAGAGATCGTATTACTCATATGCCCTTGCTTGCACACCAGCACACCGGTGTATAGACCTTGGTTAGGTCATCAACCTATTGGTCTGCCAAATGTACATACTCAGACATATAGTAACACATCTGTCTCCGGTCAGAGAATACGTGCCTGTATCGTGACAACATACGATATAGGACTTTGGTTATCTCGATCTCGTTAAGTCAACTCTTTGACTTAACTAATCTGACACCTCCGAATCTCTATTCCTATGCAGAGGACCTGCATCAAGAGGTCAGTCAGAAATCGGCCTATGTGAGAAAGGATTGCCATCTCCTACTCATGTTGGAGATCATCTCTTAACAATCATTTGACGGTACTTGATGAGTCCTCAATCTAACTCTTTAGATATTCATCCAAGCACCAACCTCTATGATTCAATAATTGAATCAACAGATGTATGATCATTAAGATAGCCATGGTACATATCCCTAATTGTACTAAGGGACCTATTATGGAAATTAGTTATTCTTCACTTCAGATTAGGGAATGATATTTGTAATAACATTTATTACATAATGGCTCGCCGTGGGCTCGCATGTCCAACAAGACATAGCTCCTGCTCCTATTGTTCGTTGCTTCGATCTTGTGACGGAGACCGGAGAAACTGAGATGATCTCGCATGGGAGTGTTCTCACCGCGGCGGAGTCTGCCCCTATCACCGGTAACTCCGCGAGCTCCTCCTGCAACTAGATATGGGTCTTGGCGGATGACGTCAGCTTGAGGTCTCGATGGGTTTAAGTAGAGAGAAAGAGAGACAGAGGCGATACAGTGGGGTTGGTGCGAGGTCATCGGAGGTTGGTTGCAGGAGATGGGGATCGTTGGGAGGATAGAGGGGGTTGGCTGGAGGTTGTTGGGTTGCGAGGAGATTAAGGCGTCTGAGGTTAGTTGTTGTTGGGTGAGGTCAACGACGATGTGGGGAAGAGATAAGAGTAGAGGGGATATGGTCAGAGGGGGTAAGGAGGTCGAACGGAGATTGCACAAGGAGGTGCGGGGCGACGCAGAAGGTGGAGCCAGTTGGGAGGAAGGTGGCACGCGCAGAGCGCGTGAGGATGGGGAGAGAACAGGATCACATGAATTGCCCATTTTTTTATTTATTTCATAATATTTTTATTATTTATTTATTTTTTTAATAAATAATAAATTAAAAATAATACAAAAATGAGTGACACGTGCCGGCTCCAGGAGCTACCACGTGTCAGCTTCAGAAAATTTGAGAAATAAAATCAAAAGATAAATAGGAAAGAAATAGCAGACGACCTCGGATCAAAAAAATTCTTCACTAAAGTTGCTCATATTGATGAGATCTACAACTTTCATGAAGGGATTAAAACCAAAATAGACCATCTGCACAAAGTGATTTTTTTGGGGTACTCTATGTACATAGAACACCAATGTTTTAGGGCTTTGTAATTTTTGGTGATTTTTAATTAAGATAAAAATTGATAAAAACATGATAAAATAATGTATACATATTTACACATTACTGTATTTTTTTGGATTTTTAATTAATAGGAAAATAGGGAAATAAAGTAAAATGAGAAAGATGAGATACTTGTACAGACTCACAAAGGACACTAAGACTCGGTCCCTTTATTTGATTTTAATCATATTTTTTGATTTAGATTTTTGTGAATTTTAATAAAACTTTCATCAAATAATATAAATGAAAAAGAAATAAAAGAAAAAGGGTTAAGTATGTACATAAAATACCATGTCAAAAACCGCTAAAATACACAATGTGCAAAAGAGTCCCAAACCCCAATGTTCACATATAAGCTTCGATTTTATGAAATTGGTCTTGTTTTGAAGATCATTGAATGTATATTACTTTATAAGTGAGTAGACCGAAATCAGACATCGTATGAGGAAGACATGCGCGTTTTAGTATGCCTAGTCTAAAATTAGGGTTTTGTCTCACGAGCCAATTATTTGAGTTTGTAATTTTTTGTATTTTCTCTTTAATCTTGTTAGTAATATGTACACAATGAAGTTAGTTTAAGGTCAATCTGAGTTAACATGAATTAACTAAAAATGCTTGAAGTTGGACAAAAATTGTGAAGATGATTATGAATACAATTATGCGTGCTAAGATGTAGCTTTTAATTCTAAGTGCATGAATGGTAAAAATACAGAATAAATGATGAAATGCAGCTAATTACTTGGGAACGAAGCTCTAATTTCAACTTTCAGTGTGATGAATCATATATTCATCGCATGCAGAATTAGAAATACGTACCTTGCTCCATCACTCTACATGTAAAATGATCTGCGCATTAAATAGAAAACTAATCTATATGCTATGCAGGAGAGAACCATCTTAGACAGGATTTTCTATTAGTTGGAAGCACTGATTAATTTGACTAAGTCCAAACGTAGATGTCTATAAGAACATATAGTCTATTTAGGGTTTGGGCCTATTAATTACTGGACTAAGCACAAATTAAAATCCTTAGTCTAAGGCCCAATCACAGAAGATGTAAAAAAGTTAGAAAACACAAATCATGGAAAATAAATAAATAAAGGAGAAAAATAGGGAGGATAAAAGTGAAGAAGGCAAGAAAACACGTAAAAACCGCGCGGGCTTCCAAGTGAACAAACACTTGGCAAAATAGGCATGAATAATTTGAGTGTTTAAAGTCTCCTGTATTATTACAAATTAATATAAATAGTCTATCTCTTACAAAATAAAAAAAACTACACTAATCTAATCTAATCAACTCCTCTGCTCCCGCTTATCTCTCTTATCGTCTTCAACGGAGAAGAAGCCGATCTCTGCATCACTCGAGTTCATCGGTCTCCTAAGAGATCACCCTAGCAACGCCAATCCTCATAGCAAAGTCGAACATAAGAAATATATTAGAGCACATAAGCAATTATTGAAACAAAAATAAAAAGTAGAAGATGAAATAAAAAAAACGGCTATGTACAAACTACATGTTACTCCCCGATGACACCATTTGATGATTAGCACCTAATATAACAACTAATAAGGATGAAAATACATATTTTTATATTTTGAATAAATTAGAAAATTAACTAAAATGTCAAATAAAAATTATACAAGCTTAAGCATGGTGTCAGGAATCTATGATAATTTTCCTATAATTTTTAGAGCAAAAATATATTTAATATGCACAAAATAGAAAAAAATAAAATGTTATACGTTTAGGGACTTAATTTCATTTTATAGAAACATTCACTTCATTTAATAATAGGTCTCAAGAATATAGGGTTACACATGCAAAGTTTACAAGGCCTCACATGTTGCTACACGTGAGGCATAAGGACCTTTTTGTGATATCTAGAAGGTTTAAGATCCTTAGTGCAATTTTTACTAAAAATATTACACTACTTTAAATATTTACAAGCAGTATTAATGCAAAAAGTGTGTGGGGAGGTGGTGCAAATTACACAAGTCGAGCGTTCTTGGCACGCGCGGGTGCGATCATGCGGTTGTTGTTGCACCACGTGGGGAACCACTTAAGATGAACGACTCAGAATAGGCGTCGTTTCACCTGAGATGGACAACCAAGATTATATTTGGGTCTTGCTGTTGATCTAACGGTTACAGAGGGGTTACAAAGAACAAGGAAGAACATGCTCTTCCCTGAACTTCGATCTTCGATTCTTCCTTGCCCCGACCTTCTTCGTCACTTCTAATCAGCTCCAAGGTCTCCTCGAAGCCTTGTGCAAATGCAGGAGGGATTCAATCGATCTGAGCCTCGTGCGAGGAGGCCTGGAGAACTGTGCTTGGTCCTACCATCTGGGAACCTCCTCCTTCTTCGATTCGCGCTCTAGTTGAGGTTGCAGGTGATGTATCCTACATAAATAGGGACACTGCTTGAGGGCTATCTCCTCAGCCCAAAAATTAAAGCTGGATGCAAGGGGATGGGGTAGGTAGAGAGCTCCGGAGAACGACGGAGGTTGAAGCTCGACTCGTCGATTTAGAGAATCAGATTGATTAGGATGGGGGCACGCGATGGATAAGTGATGAGGCGATCAGAAGGGTCAGAAACAAGGTGTGGCATGGTGGAACAATGGCCGAAGCCTAGTGCTCCGACGAACTTCGATTTATCAAATTAAAGCTTACTAACATGAAAATAAACTAAACTAACTATATGACTAAGCAAACGAGTTAAAATGCAACCAAAAATCTAAAGAAAGTAGTTCAATAGGGGTTACTGATGAATCTCGGATTCACCACTCTAAGTCTCATTAATTAAGCTCAAGTCCCTCAAAATCAACTGCATTTCTGCATTTATTTCGCATAATTAGTATTTATGTATGATTTCATAAGAATTGCATTTTAGCATTAATTTCTGCATAAAATAAGCAGCCAAAAATCCAAGCCAAAAATGACCTGTAAATAGCCTAACTTCCCCTATTTTTAACTCCTCCATGCTAACTTCGAATGCCACAAACCCACCTCCACTGTGTACATATCACTAACAAGAATAAACGAAAAAAAAATCACTAACCCTGTTAAGTGGACCAAAAAACCTAAACCCTAGTTTCAGGATTTTCGGACTAAAAGCCACATATCTTCCCCATCCAGTGTCCGATTTGATCCTACTCACTTTTGAACTAATGCGCATTCAATTACCTTCAAAACAAGACCAAGTTCAAGTGAATCGGAGCTCGTATGTGAAAGTTGGGTTTTGGGCCTCTTTTGTACATTGTAGATTTTCGCTGTTATTGACCTTGTATTTTATATATATTTTATTAATTAATAAAAATTCAAAAAAATTACATTTAGGTGTCTTTTATTCATCTTTGATTTCTCTATATTTTTTCGGATTTTTATCTTGTTTAAAAATGACAAAAAAATTACAAAACCCAAAAATCCAGGTATTGTATGTACATGGGATACCCCAAAATTCACTTTTTACATTTGACCGATTTTGGTTTGATGTCTTCATAAAAGTTGTAGATCTCATCGAGATGAACATTTTTTGTGAAGAAACTTTTTCGATCTGAGGTGATTTGCTATTTATTTTTGATTTTACAAAAGTATTTTTCTTCGATTTTTCTGGTGCTGACACGTGGCAGCCCCAGAGGCCACCACGTGTCAGCGTTTTTTAGCCTTTATTTTTATCGTTTTTAATAAAAAAAATTAATTTTAAAAAATAAAGGTCACGCACGTGCATCGCACGTGCCTCGACCCTCAATCCTCGCCACGTGTCACGCTTTCGGTCGTTCGATCTCGGTCGATCGAACGGCCGTGGACTTTCGTCAACCTCTGGGCGCGCCTGCCCCGTAACCTCCGCCCTTGATTTCTCTGGCGTCGCTGCCCCCTCCGAGATCTCCGCCAACGACCCTCAGCTTCGTCGCCAACACCCGACGACCCTCAACCTCCGCTCCGCAACCGTCGCTCCTCCTATCTCGCGCAGCCACCCCTCTCGTGCCCTATTTAAGAACTCCGGCGTCAACCCCAGAACCTCATCCGCCGTTCCGCCTGAGGACCCACATCGGAAGTGACAGCCTGCATCCCCCTCATCGGCGTGATCCGAGGGGTTCCCTCCTCGTCGCAGCTCCGCCCGAGTAGCTGCTCGTTCTGGCCACTCGCTGTCGAGCCCCCTTCTCGCCCAGGTACTCTCTTCCTCTCTCTCTCCCTCTCTCTCTCTCCCTTCGCCGTCACACAAACTCCTCCTCCGAGCTTCTCTCCGCTCGGAGCTCCACTTTCTTCTCCACCGCGCACCTAACGTCTCCGCCTATACACCACCACTCCGCCGCGCCTCCACCGCACCTTCGCTGACCGCCCACGACAACGTCATCTCCCTCGCCGGCCTCACTCCGACAATGCCGCCTCCGACGACGCTCAACTCCTCCGCAAGCTACACAGCCTCTGACTTCCCCCTGACCTCCAGCATCTTCAGCATCGTCATCAACGCCGTCCTCCACCAACTTCGTCTTCGACAGCCATCAACATCCTATGCCCAACTGCTGCTCCAGGTCGTCTTCTTTGACGCAACATCATCTCCGGTCTTCGTTGACTTCACCGAGCTCCGCCCATCGCCATCGACGACCTTTCGCCTCACTACTCCACCGCAGGCTCCTCCACTCCGCCCCCTCTTGGCCGTGTGTTGGCCAGAGGAAGGCCAACGCTCCTCCGCCTCCGTGCCGACGTCCGGCCGTGTGTCGGTCCCTCTACGCCCTCCGATCAACCAGACAGCAGGTTCAGATCGTCCGTTCACTTAAAAGCATCAGACGTTGGATCTAACTACATCGACGGTTCAGATTTATCGATCAACCTCGGACACGGACTAGGAGCCTTGGGACATCCCCGAGGCACGAGAGCACGACACGTGGCGGTTCAGATCCCGACCTTCTACCGAGCCTTCCATAGCACGTGGGCGACACGTGACTCATGGGGAATTTTCAAAGCAGCCCCCAGAGCTCTGCTTAATTGCGCTTCAGCCCCTGCCTTCCAAAAGGCACGTGCTGCTCACGTGTCGTTCTGGTGCTTTTGCAGTTCAACCCTCAGTTATCTAGGTAATTGCAAACAAGTCCCCCTAGTGTATTTTATTTGTTTATTTATTGCATTTATGCCCCTGTGTTCCTCCATAACTTTGGACCCTTTTTTTCATCATTTTATTTATTTAAAAATAGCATTGTATTCTTCATGTGATTCTCTACATTTTGACATACTGTGGGTATTTTTTGTGAACAGTGGTTGATTAATAATTTATTGTTTGGTGGAAATTAGCATATTTTTCCCAATTTGCTCTCTAAAATTCATAGTTGATTAACCATTGCTCTAAAAATCTTTGAAAAATCACACATTGTAGAGATTATTGTGTTTAACATTGTGCCCAAAAATCTTTGCATTTGCATGCATAAATTGCTTTGTAAAAATCATTTAGCACATTTCGGTATTTAATTTTTAATAGGTATTCAACCCTACATTTTCGAGGTCTAGGATTTTACTGAGATCCATCACCTAGTGATAGATCTTAGATAATTTTATATCTTAAAATAAGTAGGTTTAATATTTATTATAATTAAATATTGAAAATCATTCTGTTTGCATTAAAAAATCCATAAAAATTCATATTGTATCCAAAAATTCCAAAAAAATTACATTGCATTTATTTCATCACCATTTGCATTGTGGACAAGTTTCATTATTTTTGGACATTGTTTGATTGAAATTTACATTTTAGTCCCTAAAATAGGCCGAATTTGCATTGTACATCCCTTTATTGCATTGAAAAATTCCAAAAAATAAACCGCCTCGAAAACCAAATCGGAAATTGGATAGACATTAATCTAGGTTGTTCCTTTGCCTCCTTGTAATCGACCTTGGGACTTGCCCAAGTAAAATAAACATAAAAATCACTTGTTTAAAATTGCTTAAAAATTTGTGGTTATTTCTTGACCGTTTCCGATCGCCGCCTACAACGAACGACTTTAACTATTTTCACAAACGAAGATAAAAACAAACTTCTTAACTCGGCATTTTCGGACTCGTCAGATGGCGCCGTTGCCGAGGAGGCAAACGACTTACTTTTGTGTTTTGACATTTTTCGTCCGATTTTTCGCATTCGGGTAGTCTGACCCCCGAATTTGTCATTGTAAATCCTGTTTTATTTCCCGCATTTATTTTTCAGCATTTATTTCTTTTATTTTATTTTCGATTTTTTTAGTCACTCTCTTACATTATCTCTCTTATTTTTCTTGCGAGGTACCCGACGTACGTGGAGCGGTTTTTCAAGAAACCGACGCATCTTCACCAACATCCGAAAAAGCCGCAATTAAATTAAGATCGAGTCGAGTCGTGAGAGAGCGTAGAGTCTAAGTTTTCAATTTCTGCAATTTTATTTCATTGCTCATTTACTGCGGTGCCCGATTGTACTCTCGCGTGTGTAAAAGGACTCTGAACTCTATTTGTGGTGTGTCGTGGCCTGTTTCACTCTCCGGTGAGGGTGGGGCCCGACTTGAGTGGCGATTAGGATAGACCTGCACATACGGCTCTCAGAGCATTTTTATATTTTTGATTGTGCTCGTAGGATCTTAAGCCACACTTCACATTAATCAAGACGCACATAGATCGTTCAACTTAGCCAAATTTAACTCACTTCTTCTCGCTAATAGAACTTTCTGCTTAGGTGCGGTTTTCATCGGCTTGCATTCCATATAGTATAATTTTCAATTCTTGTATTGCATCCCACATGGAGATTGCGAGGATTCACTGTAAGTCTTCTAACTGAGCATCCATCATAGTTTTCCGCGTGCATCAGCTTTTCCGAATTTCTCCCTCTTATTTTATCACATAATTCTAAAGGAAATTGGGACTGGCCGGTAGACGTGTATTTGTGCTCATCTAAATTCTTCAGTGATCACCTAATAAAAACAGGGACTGCTAAATATAGCCGATTTCAAAATAACCCATAAAATCAAGAATTTTTGCGGGAGAGCAACCCCGACCTTAGATGATTTTATTTTTTTGAGTGAGCGAGAGACGACACTTAAGGATAGAGCCCAAATCCGAAATCTCAGCTCGCTAAATTTTTGCCAAGATTGATTTATCACCAACTAAAATCGAAAAGATAATAGCCGAGCTACGGCTTCATTGTGTGCGTTGGTGAACCCGGGATTTGAATTGTATTTGCATTGGTGTGCGTGAACCGATTTCAAGATCAATAGCCGCACATTTGATTTCTCTTGACTATCCAGTGCAATCATCTCTCCTCTTTTCTTGATAATGGAACTTTTGTCCAAAAACTCTCGCAGATCCAACCCCCCATTCCTTTCAGAAATGACCGAGAATCCATCAGAATTATACTATGAAAATGAATTCGTGTCGGTTAGACCCAAAACACCTCCTCCAAGAGACTCTCAACCACCATCTCTTTTTACCAATCCGATATGCTTCATGAATGACAATCCTCTGTTTTCGGACACGACAAATCAACAATCGACTGAGGTCTCTACTTTTTCACATATCAACCCTCTCTATGCCGATCATACAATTCATTCTTCTTATTCGATAAATGTCAATCCTTCGTTCATGGGAGATGATCACCACATGATTGAATTGAACACTTCTTCACCTATTTCATCAACCCTGCCCTGGAACACTAATGAACAATAATCAGCTTGGATTGACCATGACAACCCCCTCTTCAGACATGACGAGCATACAGAGAACTGTACTGACTACATAGAAACACAGAAACTATGTATGCTAACTCCACCATACCAAGATCCGACCACTCAAGCTCAAAGGAATAAACTGTACTCGGATCGACTCCACATGTCTGGATCATATGAGCAGCCGCCTTCCATGATTATTGAGGAGATATTTTCTGAAATTAATGATCATATTCCTCTCAGCACAAACGAGAAAATGGAAGATGAAATTATCGAACACACATCGACTGCGCCCATGATTGATCATGAATTGGATTTTGAGGATGATATTTTGAGGATAAAAACAAGATTCGAATTGATGGAGGATAGATTTCAAAAATTCACCGACCGATTCATCGCATTCTATGGTAACTCGGACATTAAAATAAATGAGGAAATGATTGGATCTGAGATTGAAAATTCTGAGGATATTCAGGGAACTAGGGACGATTCTAACAATTTCACTTCTACATATTACTCCCCTAGAAATGACTATGCAACGGACTATCACTCTGAATATCAAGGCCCCTTTTCATCTGAAGAACACACCACACCCCCACACCACCCAGAAAATACCAAAAAATGGAAATGTTTGAAAACTACAAAAAAATTGAAAATTCAGAAAATTTCATAAAAATTGAAACTGAAGACGATCTGCGGAATTTGGATCCGACTGTACGGGAAGCACTGGAAAAATGCTTGATGTTTGAACTTCCCTTTATACATGCCATTGAACACTTCCCCGACCTTAAAAGATTTATAACAGAGAAATTTATGAACAAAAAGTCGGGTAGGATACGAATAAAGACTGAAAGACATATCTTGTCAATGGCCTCCTCCTTGGTGTTGAGGAGAAAAACCAAGAGCCGCATAGTGAAGCAGTTGCCCAGATTTGACTGTGAAATCAAAGACACAATTTTCACCCATGCTCAGATTGATGACGATTCACCAATCAATATCCTCCCGACCACTGTATTTCATGAACTCAAACTCAGACCGATTCGGAAGATACGAGAGATTGTTCAATTAGCGGACCGATCAATAAAGCGGCCGAGAGGAATCATTTCTGTCATCATGAAATTCCAAGGTGCTTCACTCAAAGTAGAATTCACGATCATTGATATTGAGCATCAAGGAGATTTCACCCAATCTCTAATCATTCTCGGAAAGCCATTCTTGGCATTGGCCAAGGCGAGTATTGATTGTGAGACTCGGGAAATCAATTTCACAGCATTGGAAGCACTTAGATCTGACCATATCTTTGAGGAATCACGATCTTCTGAGGCAACCCATGAAGTCCCCGACAACCGTTACCATGAAGCGGTAGAAGAGCCCTACCCCGCAGCCACACCTGAGATAGTGGTTGTTGATGAGACTATTGGTTTAGAAAATCTCCCCCCTGCTCCATTCCCAACCGCTCTCACCATGGAGAATCATGTATATGAATCATATGATCCGGAGACTTATGCATGGGCACACCCTGGGTCAACCTACTCTGACTACATGGATTACATCAACTCGACACAGGAATGCGCCAACATCGAATCAATTGAGAAAGAGCATGCAGAGACTCTCCCCAGTATTTCAATTCCCGCGGATCTCAAAATAGACAAATCTTTCTACTACGATCCTGAGATATATGCATGGTCACACCCTGGAGCAACATTCTCTGAATATCTTGACCAAATCATCCCAAATCGAGAGTGCTCAAACATTCGGGAGACTAAGAACAAGCACGCAGACCAAGCACCAACCAAGGAGAATTTCAATGGCTATTCATCTGGATACTCAAGTGAACCGACACCTTCACGACTAAATAAAAAGAGAGTCACCTTTGACCTTTTGGAAGAGGAATCAGTTGATGATCCCTCATCAGGTCCGATGGTCTACATGAGTGAAGTCTGTTCGGCAGCCCTAAAGCCATATCTTCGTAAGGATCCAAAATTCAATTCTCGTTGGACAACTCCTATTCCTAACTACTACTCATCCAAAGATGATGCTCCTGCAATCTTCGAGTACACTGGAATTATTTCATATGAGCTGACTGAGACCGGTACTTTTGAGTATTCATCTGAGGACAAACCGATTGACCCCAAGAAGGAACGAAGTCTGAGGAAACAACTGAAGAAACAAAAAGACCAGAATACTTGGAGTATGTCCACTTTCAATTACTACTCCTCTGAGGATAACTCTGATGATGGATATCTTTCATCTGACTCAAATACTTCATCTATTACCCATCATGATTTTTCTGAGGATGACACTGATCATAGCTGGGAATCATATGCTTCATCTCCGTCTCATCATTACGATCCCCCACCACAGGCTCACAAGAAGATCAGCTGAAAACCACCTTAATCATCGGCTACCCACCCTCCCTCCCGACCACATCGGTCTCCTTGTACATCTTCTTCCCCTACTTAGGCCAAGGCCTAAGTATAGGGGGGGACCGATGCCATCTGTATATATAATTCCTCTCCTAACTCTCGATCGCTCCATTTCCACCATTCTTCCATACTTAGGCTGATCAAGCCTAAGTATATGGGGAACCAACATCCATCTGTATATACTCTCCTCATTTCCTGACCACTTTTCTTTTCATTTTTTTCCACTCCCTTACGCTTAGCCCGAGCTATGTCTTCCGCTTCTTATGCTCTGAGGACACAGCACTCGCTAAGTATAGGGGGTCTGTATATATATTTTGTATATATTTTACCCATATCTCGTACTTTCGTGTAAGTCTATATGTATTTACAGGGTGGGTACTAACTTGAAAAAAAAGGTTTTTCTACTAACACTAACCGTGCCCAATTTTTTTTTAAAAAAAGAAGGCTTCTTATTCCATTTTCTGTATTAAAAAATCCCTTGCATAAAATAAAACAACAAAAAAAATTCAAAAAAATGTGTCTGCATTGCACACACCTGCACTTCATCCAACATCACATGCATGTGCATCTGTGAAAAGTCATTGGGTTCTGAACCGAGTTATGAGTAGAAACTGAGAGTGGTCTGGACTTGACCTTAATCCACCTAATTTTCAGAGGAACTTCACCGAGAAATAGTATTTTAAGAGCTTCAGGTCTTTTGACTTAATTCCTTAAGTTCCACATGACAATGTACAACGTTTGACTCTTAGTGTCTAACCTGGTCTCTTCATTCTGGGTACAACACTGGAATAGAGAATCAATTTGTACTCTCGCACTATGCACTTAGCTCAACTCAGACGGGATGTTGGAAGACTGTGTGAGTCTCTTTTCTGGTAGCGTGGAAATCTAAAGACCAGAGTACGGGTTGAAATAAAGCTTCAGAAAAGGGATGGACGGCTGGGCACAATTTTTTTAATACCCCAAAAAATGTACGGAACAAAAAGATTCTATATCCGTAGGGGCATAACAAGATCCAAGCAGAACCACCAAAAATTCCAAATACAAAGAAGCATTCTACCAAATAAAAATCCGACCAAAAAGGTCCAAGCTTCAAGAACCTGCAGATCTTGGTGGAGACTCGGCTACACTGGCCATCTTCACAAGGAGAGGTGACTACACTGGCCACCCTCCAGTTCTTTTCTTCTTCTTCTAACTTCTCCCTCATTCGATTGTGAACACAGCATGACAGACCTTAGAAGGAAATACCTGACTCCCCGAGGACGAGTTACTGGAGAGGAGAGGAGCATGGTAGTCCAGCATTCTGGATGGGAAGAGCTAAAACCCTTCACACACTTGAGTCGGTTATTCAATATTCATAGTGTATACTTTGGGAAGAGGATGGATCTAAGATAACTTCTGAGCCGAAAATGTGACAATAATGTGTAGAACTTGCGGGCTGTTGATTTTAAAATTCTAAGTCTCACAGAAGTTCCGACACATTATTAATCCAAAGGTCGAGTTTAGTTTCACTCTCACCTTCAGTTCATGGTCTTGGTATGGAACCCAGTCTCATTTCACTTCATGGCATTTCTTTTTGATGCTCAGGGACGAGCATGGTTTAAGTATAGGGGGATGATGAATCTCGGATTCACCACTCTAAGTCTCATTAATTAAACTCAAGTCCCTCAAAATCAACTGCATTTCTACATTTATTTCGCATAATTAGCATTTATGCATGATTTCATAAGAATTGCATTTTAGCATTAATTTATGCATAAAATACGAAGCCAAAAATCCAAGCCAAAAATGACCTGTAAATAGCCTAACTTCCCCTATTTTTAACTCCTCCATGCTAACTCCGAATGCCACAAACCCACCTCCACTGTGTACATATCACTAACAAGAATAAATGAAAAATACAAAAAAAATTACTAACCCTGTTAAGTGGACCAAAACCTAAACCCTAGTTTCAGGATAATCGGACTAAAAGCCACATATCTTCCCCATCCAATGTCCGATTTGATCCTACTCACTTTTGAACTAATGCACATTCAACTACCTTCAAAACAAGACCAAGTTCAAGTGAATCGGAGCTCGTATGTGAAAGTTGGGTTTTGGGCCTCTTTTGTACATTGTAGATTTTTGCGGTTATTGACCTTGTATTTTATGTATATATTTTCTTAATTAATAAAAATCCAAAAAATTACATTTAGGTGTCTTTTATTCATCTTTGATTTCTCTATATTTTTCTGGATTTTTGTCTTGTTTAAAAATGACAAAAAATTACAAAACTTAAAAATCCAGGTATTGTATGTACTTGGGATACCCCAAAAATTCACTTTTTACATTTGACCGATTTTGGTTTGACATGAAAGTTGTAGATCTCGTCGAGACGAACATTTTTTGTGAAGAAATTTTTCGATTCGAGGTCATTTGCTATATCTTTTTGATTTTACAAAAGTTTTTTCCTTCGATTTTTCTGGTGCTGACACGTGGCCGCCCCAGAGGCCGCCACGTGTTAGCATTTTTTAGCCTTTATTTTTATCGTTTTTAATAAAAAAATTAATTAAAAAAATAAAGGTCACGCACGTGCGTCACACGTGCCTCTCAAGCACGTGCTCCGCACGTGCCTCGACCCTCAATCCTCGCCACGTGTCACGCTTTCGGCCGTTCGATCTCGGCCGATCGAATGGCCGTGGACTTTCGTCAACCTCTGGGCGTGCCTGCCCCGTAACCTCCGCCCCCGATTTCTCTGGCGTCGCCGCCCCCTCCGAGATCTCCGCCAATGACCCCCGCCTTCATCGCCAACATCCGACGACTCTCAACCTCCGCTCCGCAACCGCCGCTCCTCCTATCTCGCGCAGCCACCCCTCTCGTGCCCTATTTAAGAACTCCGACGTCAACCCCAGACCCTCATCCGCCGTTCAGCCTGAGGACCCACATCGGAAGTGACAGCCCGCATCCCCCTCATCGGCGTGATCCAAGGGGTTCCCTCCTCGTCGCAGCTCCGCCCGAGCAGCTGCTCGCTCCGGCCACTCGCCGTCGAGCCCCCTTCTCACCCAGGTATTCTCTTCCTCTCTCCCTCCCTCTCTCTCTCTCTCTTTCTCTCCCTTCGCCATCACACAAACTCTTCCTCCGAGCTTCTATCCGCTCGGAGCTCCACTTTCTTCTCCACCGCGCAACTAATGTCTCCGCCTATCCACCACCACTCCGCCGCGCCACCACCGCACCTTCGTCGACCGCCCACGACAACGTCATCTCCCTCGCCGGCCTCACTCCGACAATGCCGCCTCTGACGACGCTCAACTCCTCCGCAAGCTACACAACCTTCGACTTCCCCCTGACCTCCAGCATCTTCAGCATCGTCATCAACGCCGTCCTCCACCAACTTCGTCTTCGATAGCCATCAGCAGCCTACGCCCAGCTGCTGCTCCAGGTCATATTCTTCGACACAACATAATCTCCGGTCTTCCTCGACTTCACCGAGCTCCGCCCATCGCCATCGACGACCTTCCGCCTCACTACTCCACCGCAGGCTCCTCCACTCCGCCCCCTCTTGGCCGTGTGTCGGCCAGAGGAAGGCCAACGCTCCTCCGCCTCCGCGTCTACGTCCGGCCGTGTGTCGGCCCCTCTACGCCCTCCGATCAACCAGACAGCAGGATCAGACCACCCGTTTACTTAAAAGCATCGGACGTTGGATCTAACTACATCGACGGTTGGATCATCCTCGGATACGGACCAGGAGCCTTGGGACATCCCTGAGGCACGAGAGCACAACACGTGGCGGGTCGGATCCCGACCTTCTACCGAGCCTGCCAAAACACGTGGGCGACACGTGACTCCTGGGGAATTTTCAAAGCAGCCCCCAGAGCTCTACTTAATTGCGCTTCAGCCCCCGCCTTCTAGAAGGCACGTGCTGCTCACGTGCCATTCTGGTGCTTTTGCAGTTCAACCCCCAGTTATCTAGGTAATTGCAAACAAGTCCCCCAGTGCATTTTATTTGTTTATTTATTGCATTTATGCCCCTGTGTTCCTCCATAACTTTGGACCCTTTTTTCATCATTTTATTTATTTAAAAATAGCACTGTGTTCTTCATGTGATTCTCTAAATTTTGACATACTGTGGGTATTTTGTGAACAATGGTTGATTAATAATTTATTGTTTGGTGGAAATTAGCATATTTTGCCCAATTTGCTCTCTAAAATTCATAGTTGATTAATCATTGCTCTAAAAATCTTCGAAAAATCAAACATTGTAGAGATTATTGTGTTTAACATTGTGCCCAAAAATCTTTGCATTTGCACGCATAAATTGCTCTGTAAAAATCATTTAGCACATTTCAGTATTTAATTTTTAATAGGTATTCAACCCTACATTTTCGAGGTCTAGGATTTTTCTGAGATCCATCACCTAGTGACTGATCTTAGATAATTTTATATCTTGAAAATAAGTAGGTTTAATATTTATTATAATTAAATATTGAAAATCATTCTGTTTGCATTAAAAAATCCATAAAAATTCATATTGTATCCAAAAATTCCAAAAAAATTACAGTGCATTTATTTCATCATCATTTGCATTATGGCCATGTTTTTATTTTTCGGACATTGTTTGTTCGAAATTTACATTTTAGTCCCTAAAATAGGCCGAATTTGCATTGTGCATCCCTTTATTGCATTGAAAATTTCCAAAAAATAAACCGCCTCGAAAACCGAACCCGAAATTGGATAGACATTAATCTAGGTTGTTCCTTTGCCTCCTTGTGATCGACCTTGGGACTTGCCCAGGTAAAATAAACATAAAAACCACTTGTTTAAAATTGCTTAAAAATATGTGGTTATTTCTTGACCGTTTCTGATCGCCGCCTACAACGAACGACTTTAATTATTTTCACAAACGAAGATGAAAACAAACTTCTTAGCTCGGCATTTTCGGACTCGTCAGATGTGCTATTTTCTAATAATTAAATAATGCATTAAAGAGGTTCAAAACTGAAGGGAAAGACAGGGGTACATATGCAATAATTATAATAAATAGATTGTAGAAGGGCGTTTATGTAATTACCGAAACAACAGGGGCCTTGTTGCAAAATTGTCAGAGGTTCACGTGCTAGACACGTGACCTCTGGCTGATTGGGCAAATGCGTGAATAACAAGACTTTCAGGGTGGCTTCTGCAATTTACCCAATGTCACGTGTAATGCACGTGACTTGGGTTGAGTGTTGACGAAGTTTCCCCACGCACGTGCGGAGCACGTACGGGGGACCTCGAGCTTGGCGCCCGGCCTTCGGCGTGAGAGAGAGGCGGAGGCGGAGACTGGCGGAGGAGGCCTCAGCGAGAGGAGGCTTCTGGCGTAGCTCCGGTGGTCGACGGGTGAAGGCTGGAGCGTTGGCGAAGACGTGGCGTAGGAGTTGATGCTGGAGGTGACCGTGGTAGAGTCGGCGGTGGCTGGCGGCATAGTCGACGTCGTGGTTGTCGAAGTAGGTGGCGGAGAAGTAGCTGGAGCTTGAAGAAGGCGTATGTCGTTGACGAAGGCGATGTGGTGACGTTAGAGGCTGCAGACTGTGTTGAACGGCGAAGCGGAAGAATCATTGGCTCACGATGATCGGAGCTGAGCAACTAGGCCGATGCGACGCTGCGGCGGGAGGCGGCCGGATCTCGTCGAAGTCGAGGAGGGTCCGGGCTGTCACCACCGAACCTCTCGAAGCTCTATCAGCGGATTAGAGAACCTCTCCTGAGCGGAGCTCGACGATGGTTGGATCACACCGTTCCTTCGCCTTATCCTCAACGATAGGGATGGGGAACTCTTGTTGTCACCAAGGGCTCGACCACTGAGGGGTCCCTTTGGGGTTACAGCGGAAGAATATGGATCAAAATTTAAAAAGGTGGAGGGGAGGTTTATTTATAAACATGAGGCAGATACGACTTTGGGAGGAGATTGCATGAAGGGAGATGGAGGTTGGTGAAGGCTATATACATGGTGTGGGAGAGGGTGATGGTGGCTGCAGGAAGATGAGGAGCTCAAGGAGGAAGGGGGCTTGGAGTTTGGCATAGAAAATGGAGAAGAGGGGCTCTCCTGACTTTCTGACAAAAGTCAAAAGTGGCAGAAGTAAAGTTGACCGCGGGTCAACTTTTGGAAGGACCTCATTGGTCTACGTAGGATTGGATGATGACAAAATAGAAATTAAATGTTTTATTAATTTGATAATAAATAGTAAATGCTTTTATTAATTAAATATCAAAACATAAAAAATGTTTATTATTTTTCAAACTATTTTTTCATGATTTTTATTTATTTTTACAACTTAATTCATTAGGTGTTAATTTTCATAAGTGTATATATAGATATATTTACATATGTTTTGGGCATTTTATTTTATTTTGTATTTTTAGTACTTATTATCTTGTTTTCATATTTTGTATAATTATAATATAATTAAATATACGTTTACATATTTTTATTTTATTTTTATGATTTATTTACATATATAAATAAATACATGTATGTATATTATAGGAATATTATACATATATGTTTTAATGTGTTGTTTATTTTAAGTGTATTTTTATGGTTTATTCTGTGTTTATATTTTAAATATATTTTAAATACGATATACAATTATCTAATTATATAAGGAGAGTAAAAATATGAAGAGTAAAATATATGAATATTATATACAGATACACAATACAATAATACCATAGAAAGCTGGCATTTGCTTGTTAACTCCATTTTTGATGAAACCAACTTCACTAGATAGATAATTCAATTTGGAATACAATGGAGATGAGTTTGGTAATTTTTGAATTAATTTGAAGAAGATATTGATATGTGAAATTCGATTTGCAACTTTTTCATTAATGTGTACAAGCTGCACTTTGTGTGTTATTTTTATTATCTATTATTTTTATTATTTTCTATATATCAATATACACAAGTTTCATGTTGAATATTTTATCATTAGGTGTGCAAAATAAAAAATAAAATGATGTAAAAATTCTATTTTCAATGTGAATAGATAAGGTTTTATATACAATATTTGACCCTTATCCCCCTACTTTATTCCTTGTTGAACAAGTCAATATTGACTTGGTCTTGGGGTTTAGGATCATCCAATATCTTTGATAATTCTTTCATTTTTATTTTCTTTGTTCTTTTATTTTGCATTTGAATACATGTGTTTATAAATTAATTACATATTAATTATAGGTGAATAGTGAATGCTTATTTGTACAAGTTAATGATATTTACATGTGCTTTGATAGGGATTTCAATACAAAAAAGAATAATAAAGGTAGTTGAATGGCTATTCATCACCACCCCTCCACATGCTAGCCATGTGACCGGACTGGGCAAATTGCACCCATGCCCCTCTACCTTCCACTTTTAGTAGCAAGGGGCCCGTCTTTGGGTGTTTTATAAGGAACCCTCCCGGGTTTATATATTACAAATGAGCCCTTGGACACAAGTTTTTATATTATTTTTAAAATATTTTTAAACATGTTTTTATCTCATTTATGCAACTGGACATTATTAAGAATATCTTAAGCATTTGAACTCCAAATTTAACGAAGTTAGTCTTGTATGAAACATATTTCAATGCTCTTCCTAATTATATGTATTCTTTTAGTTGACTTAGTAGAAATTAAATATCAATCTTAGAAGTCTCCATATAATTATAGATTTTTTTAATTGTTATAAATTGCACACTAGTCCAAAATTTGCAAATAATTACCCCATTTGAAGTCTAAATCACATAGGTTTTGATTTTAGAGGTAATCTCATGATGCCTAACTGAATTAGGGACTCATGATTTGGAGCATATTTGTCATTCCTTGAAATTAGAACATTGGTTTTACCTTGATTTTTCATATTAATTCCAATTGATTTCAATATTGAGATTAAACATTAATTCTAGGGGCACTGTGTGTTGTTTGTGTGTACTTCATATCATTGTCATTTCATTCATTTTGTTGCATTTTAGCTTGCATAAAAATTATCAAAAAAACATGCATTCATCTAGTTAATGTAATTGAGGACTTAATTGATCAAAACAACTATTTGAGCCCTAGAATCACTACTTAGGCTTATTTCCTTAAGTCGACCTTGTAGCTTGCCTAACATAAATAAGCAAATAGTAGATGCATCTCCTCGCAGAGATACTTGCGTGGTTGATTCTGCACGAAGCATTTTCACCTGGCTACAACATCGACACATTAATTAGGGTGTAAAACATGCATGTTAGATGGCACAATTACTGGGGATATGGCATCGAACTTAGTGTCTTTTGAATTAAATAGTTGATTTGGGTTAATTTTTAGCTTGATTAGTTAACTTGCATTCTATTTTGCATTTTTGTGCTTGTTTATAATCCATTTCCCATCCATATTTGTCTTGTATTACTCTCTTTAAATTCGACTTGACGAAGTTTTTATCTCTTGGTTAGGTCCTAGAGCACTCGCGGAGCACTGACAGTGAGCTAGAGGCTGGAGACTTGGAGCCGACGACTAAGATGACCAAGTAGCCGATTTAAGTTATGTTGAGTTGAGCCATGAGAGGGTATAGAGTCTTAAGGTTTATTTTCCACATTACAAGTTCATTCTTTTAACATAATTTTGTAAATATTAACTGCTTATTTGTAGCAGATCCTGATAGGGGCCTTGCGTTTGTACACAAGCATTTTGGCAAGTTTTGACCCTTCTGTGTGGTTAGAGCCTTGTGATTGTGTGGTGATTGGCATAGGATAGACATGCACTCGTGGCTAATACATCTTATTATAGGTCATTTCCTTCTTGTGATCGTACTTTTATTGTGATCAGTGAGACTCACCTTCTGTGCTTGTGATTAAGAAGAATTGTAGTGTCATCTAACTTAAAACCGAAAAGATAATTGGTCGGATTGTTGCAACCTTCATTTTGTGACGTTGGTGAAAAAAGGGTTTGCATTGCATATTGTTTTATGTGTGGGGCGGTGGTGCAAATTACCCAAGTCGAGCGTTCTTGGCACGTGCGGGCATGATCATGCGTCTGTTGTTGCGCGACGTGGGGATCTACTTAAGATGAATGACTCAGAATAGGCGTCGTTTCACCTGAGATGGACGACCTAGATTAGTTCTGGGTCTTGGCGTTGATCTAACGACTACGGAGGGGTTACAAAGAACAAGGAAGAATGAGTTCTTCCCTGAACTTCGATCTCCGATTCTTCCTTGCCCCGGCCTTCTTCGTCACTTCTAATCAGCTCCAAGGTCTCCTGGAAGCCTTGTGCAAATGTAGGAGGGATTCAATCGATCCGAGCCTCGTGCGAGGAGGCGTGGAGAATTGTGCTTGGTCCTTCCACCTGGGAACCTCCTCCTTCGATTCACGCTCTAGTTGAGGTTGCAGGTGATGTATCCTACATAAATAGGGACGCAACTTGAGGGCTATCTCCTCAGCCCAAAAATTAAACTGGATGCAAGGGGATGGGGTAGGTGGAGAGCTCCAGAGTACGACGGAGGTTGAAGCTCGATTCACCGATTTAGAGAATCAGATTGATCAGGATGGGGGCATGCGATGGATAAGTGATGAGGATGATGATGAGGCGATCAGAAGGGTCAGAAACAAGGTGTGGCACAGTGGAACAATGGTCAGAGCCTAGTGCTCTGACGAACTTCGATTTATCAAATTAAAGCTTACTAACATGAAAATAAACTAAACTAACTATATGACTACGAAAATGAGTTAAAATGCAACCAAAAACCTAAAGAAAGTAGTTCAACAGGGGTTACCTGATTAGAGAACCTCTCCTGAGCAGAGCTCGACGATGGTTGGATCACACCATTCCTCCGCCTTATCCTCACCGACAGGGATGGGGAACTCTTGCTGTCACCAAGGGCTCGACCACTGAGGGGTCCCTTTGGGGTTACAGTGGAAGAATATGGATCAAAATTTAAAAAGATGACGAGGAGGTTTATTTATAGACATGAGGAAGAGACGACTTTGGGAGGAGATTGCGTGAAGGGAGATGGAGGTTGGTGAAGGCTATATACAGGGTGTGGGAGAGGGTGATGGTGGCTGTAGGAAGATGAGGAGCTCAAGGAGGAAGGGGGCTTGGAGTTTGTCATAGAAAATGGAGAAGAGGGGCTCTCCTGACTTTCTGACCGAAGTCAAAAGTGGAAGAAGGAAAGTTGACCGCGGGTCAACTTTTGGTAGGATCTCATTGGTCTACGTAGGATTGGATGATGACAAAATAGAAATTAAATGCTTTATTAATTTGATAATAAATAGTAAATGATTTTATTAATTAAATCTCAAAACATGAAAAATGTTTATTATTTTTCAAACTATTTTTTACGATTTTTATTTAATTTTACAACTTAATTTATTAGGTGTTAATTTTTATAAGTGTATATATAGATATATTTACATATGTTTTGGGCATTTTATTTTATTTTGTATTTTTTCTACTTACTATCTTGTTTTAATATTTTGTATAATTATAATATAATTAAATATACATTTGCATATTTTTATTTTATTTTTATGATTTATTTACATATATAAATAAATACATGTATGTATATCATAGGTATATTATACATATATGTTTTAATGTGTTATTTATTTTAAGTGTATTTTTATGGTTTACTTTTGTTTATATTTTAAATATATTTTAAAGACGATATACAATTATTTAATTATATAAGGAGAGTAAAAATATGAAGAATAAAATATATGAATATTTTATACAGATACACAATACAATAATACCATAAAATGCTGGCTTTTGCATGTTAACTCCATTTTTTATGAAACCAACTTCACTAGATAGATAATTCAATTTGGAATACAATGGAGATGAGTTTGGTGATTTTTGAATTCATATGAAGAAGATATTGATCTGTGAAATTCGATTTGCAACTTTTTCATTAATGAGTAGCTGTACTTTATGTGTTATTTTTATTATCTATTATTTTTATTATTTTCTATATATCGATATGCACAAGTTTCATGTTGAATATTTTATCATTTGAGGTGTGTAAAATAAAGAATAAAATGGTGTAAAAATGTTATTTTCAATGTGAATAGATAGGGTTTTATATACAATATTTGACCCTTATCCCCCTACTTTATTCCTTGTTGAACAAGTCAATATTGACTTGGTCTTGGGGATTAGGATCATCCAATATCTTTGATAATTCTTTTATTTTTATTTTCTTTATTCTTTTATTTTGCATTTAAATACATGTGTTTATACAGTAATTACAGATTAATTATAGATGAATAGTGAATGCTTATTTGTACAAGTTAATGATATTTACATGAGCTTTGATAGGGATTTCAATACATATGAGAATAATAAAGGTAGTTGAATGGCTATTCATCACCACCCCTCCACATGGTAGCCATGTGACCGGACTGGGCAAATTGCATCCATGCCTCTCTACCTTCCACTTTTAGTAGCAAGGGGTCCGTCTTTGGGTGTTTTATAAGGAACCCTCCCAGGTTTATATATTACAAATAAGCCCTTGGACACAAGTTTTTATATTATTTTTTAAATATTTTTAAACATGTTTTTATTTCATTTATGCAACTGGACATTATTAAGAATATCTTAAGCATTTGAACTCCAAATTTAACGAAGTTAGTCTTGTATGAAACATATTTCAATGCTCTTCCTAATTATATGTATTCTTTAAGCTAACTTAGTAGAAATTAAATATCAATCTTAGAAGTCTCCATATAATTATAGATTTTTTTAATTGTTATAAATTGCACACTAGTCCAAAATTTGTAAATAATTACCCCATTTGAAGTCTAAATCACCTAGGTTTTGATTTTAGAGGTAATCTCATGATGCCTAACTGAATTAGGGACTAATGATTTGGAACATATTTGTCATTCCTTGAAATTGGAACAATGGTTTTACGTTGATTTTTCAGATTAATTCCAATTGATTTCAAGATTGAGATTAAACATTAATTCTAGGGGCACTGTGTGTTGTTTGTGTGTACTTCATATCATTATCATTTCATTCATTTTGTTGAATTTTAACTTGCGTAAAAATTATCAAAAAAACATGCATTCATCTAGTTAATGTAATTGATGCCTTAATTGATCAAAACAACTATTTAAACCTTAGAATCACTACTTAGGCTTGTTTCCTTAAGTCAATCTTGGAGCTTGCCTAACCTAAATAAACAAATAGTAGCTGCACCTCCTCGCAAAGATACTTGCGTGGTTGATTTTGCACGAATCATTTTCACCTGGCTACAACATCGACACATTAATTAGGGTGTAAAACATGCATGTTAGATGGCGCAATTACTGGGAATATGGCATCGAACTTAGTGTCTTTAGAATTAAATAGTTGAATTGGGTTAATTTTTAGCTTGATTAGTTAACTTGCATTCTATTTTGCATTTTTGTGCTTGTTTATAATCCATTTCCCATCCATATTTGTCTTGCATTACTCTCTCTAAATTCGACTTGACGAAGTTTTTGTCTCTTGGTTAGGTCCTAGAGCACTCTTGGAGAACTGACGGTGAGCTAGAGGCTGGAGACTTGGAGCCGGCCATTAAGATGACCAAGTAGCCGATTTAAGTTATGTTGAGTCGAGCCATGAGAGGGTATAGAGTCTTAAGGTTTATTTTCCACATTACAAATTCATTCTTTTAATATAATTTTGTAAATATTAACTGCTTATTTGTAGCAAATCCTATAGGGGCCTTGCGTTTGTACACAAGCATTTTGGCAAGTTTTGACCCTTCTGTGTGGTTAGAGCCTTGTGGTTGTGTGGTGATTGGCGTAGGATAGACATGCACTTGTGGCTAATACATCTTATTATAGGTCATTTCCTTCTTGTGATTGTACTTTTATTAGGATCACACCACATTTAATAAGACAAACTCGCTAATAGAACTTTATGTTAGGAGTGGTTTTTCCTCGGCTGCATTCATTTAGTATATTTTTAATACTATTTTGCATTCTACATGGAGAGAGTTGGGAAACAGTACGTGTCTTCTAACTAAGCATGCATCATAAATTTTGACATTGCATCCGTTTTTCTCGATTTCTCCCTCAATTTTCTCACTTAATATCTAAAGGAATCAAGCCTGCTCGGTGGACATGAATTTGTGTTCATTAAGACTCAAAGTGACAACCTAATTAAAATTAGGATTACTAAACAAGATCTATTCAGATAAAAAAGAATAAAATCAATGATCATTATTTGCGAGAGATTAAGACAGATCCTTATACGCAGGTAACTTTCAAACTCGAGGGTGAGGATGAATCCTTAAGTTTAGAGCCCAAAACCTTGGACTTGTGCTCAAAGTCCTCATATTTGAACCTTTCAGATTCAGTAGTTGCAAGCACTTTCCTTCGACTTAGAGAGACATTTTGGGTGTGTCAATCCGCTTTTACCTTTTGGGCTTGATATAACCCGACAACCCACACATGTCTCTCCTTCATTTGAGGCATAGTAAAACCATACTTGGGCATCAATGAGACTCACCTTGTGTGCTTGTGATTAAGAAGAATTGTAGTGTCACCTAACTTAAAATCGAAAAGATAATTGGTCGGATTATTACAACCTTCATTTTGTGACGTTAGTGAAAAAAAGGTTTGCATTGCATATTGTTTTATGTGCGGGGCGGTGGTGCAAATTACCCAAGTCGAGCGTTCTTGGCATGTGCGGGCACGATCATGCGGCTGTTGTTGCACCACATGGGGATCCACTTAATATGAACGGCTCAGAATAGGCATCGTTTCACCTGAGATGGGCGACCTAGATTAGATCTGGGTCTTGGCGTTGATCCAACGCCTACGGAGGGGTTACAAAGAACAAGGAAGAACAAGTTATTCCCTGAACTTCGATCTTCGATTCTTCCTTGCCCCGACCTTCTTCGTCACTTCTAATCAGCTCCAAGGTCTCCTGGAAGCCTTGTGCAAATGCAAGAGGGATTCAATCGATCCGAGCCTCGTGCGAGGAGGCCTGGAGAATTGTGCTTGGTCCTACCACCTGGGAACCTCCTCCTTCGATTCACGCTCTAGTTGAGGTTGCAGGTGATGTATCCTACATAAATAGGGACACAGCTTGAGGGCTATCTCCTCAGCCCAAAAATTAAAGCTGGATGCAAGGGGATGGGGTAGGCAGAGAGCTCCGGAGAACGACGGAGGTTGAAGCTCGATTTGCCGATTTAGAGAATTAGATTGATTATGATGGGTGCACACGATGGATAAGTGATGAGGATGATGATGAGGCGATCAGAAGGGTCAGAAACAAGGTGTGGCACGATGGAACAATGGTCGGAGCCTAGTGCTCCAACGAACTTCGATTTATCAAATTAAAGCTTACTAACATGAAAAATAAAAGATTAGAGAACCTCTCTTGAGCGGAGCTCGACGATGGTTGGATCACACCGTTCCTCCGCCTTATCCTCACCGATAGGGATGGGGAACTCTTGCTGTCACCAAGGGCTCAACCACTGAGGGGTCCCTTTGGGGTTACAGTGGAAGAATATGGACCAAAATTTAAAAAGGTGACGGGGAAGTTTATTTATAGACACGAGGAAGAGACGACTTTGGGAGGAGATTGCGTGAAGGGAGATGGAGGTTGGTGAAGGAAATATACAGGGTGTGGGAGAGGGTGATGGTGGTTGCAGGAAGATGAGGAGCTCAAGGAGGAAGGGGGCTTGGAATTTGGCATAGAAAATGGAGAAGAGGGGCTCTCATGACTTTCTGACAAAAGTCAAAAGTGGAAGAAGGAAAGTTGACCGCGGGTCAACTTTTGGAAGGACCTCATTGGTCTACGTAGGATTGGATGATGATAAAATAGAAATTAAATGCTTTATTAATTTGATAATAAATAGTAAATGATTTTATTAATTAAATCTCAAAACATGAAAAATGTTTATTATTTTTCAAACTATTTTTTCATGATTTTTATTTATTTTTACAACTTAATTTATTAGGTGTTAATTTTTATAAGTATATATAGATATTATTTACATATGTTTTGGGCATTTTATTTTATTTTGTATTTTTAGTACTTATTATCTTGTTTTCATATTATCCTAGATAACCAGAGAGAGTAAATCAAGTGATCTAGAAAAGGAGGAGCTTTGCATCTCCATCTAAGGATAATGCACTAGCAGTAGAGTCCCCGCGTTTCAGTTTACATGAGTTTCTTTCCAACTCAATTTATCCTTTGTATGAAAAGAATTATACTTTAGTTTTAGAATCTGAGTTATCTTCAATAATCCCTTTTGCCCATGCTCTCAATGGTGGAAATAAGAAAACTAAAAAATCCATAAAGATGGCCCCGAGACGACTAAGATCTACACCTAATACATCAAGCTGATCACTACCTTTGATAAATATATGGATTTGACACATGCTTTTAAGAAGTACCTTAAGATGAGATGCATACATACAAGGACTAGCAGGAAGAACAATGCTCGTGTTGAGAAACATGTTTTATTAGTAGCCACTACTTGCACAATTCAAAAGGAATTGAGAAGGAAGAGAAGAGACTGTTGGACATGTGAGCCCATGGTGAGCCATTATGCAATAAAAGTTATTACAAATCACTCCTTAATCTGAAAAGAAGAATAACTAATTTGCACAATAGGTCCCTTAGTACAACCGGGGTTATATAGTGTGGTCATCTTGATATCATACAACTGTTGCTCCAAATGTTGAATCACAGAGACTGGGACAGGATTGAATAGTTAAAGGGTTAAATTGAGGACACAATGACACTGTCAAGTGATGGTTAGGAAAGGATCTCCAGTCTGAGAAGGAGATGGCATTACTTACTCCAAAGGTCAACATCCGACGAACCTCTTGATGCAATTCCTCTGCATAGGAATAGTGTTTCAGAGACGTCGGATGGTTAGGTCAAAGAGTTGACTTAGGATATCGAGATAACCAAGACCTATATCGTAGGTTGTCATGATACATGCATGCATCCTTTGACTGGAGACATATGTGTTACTATATGTCTGAGTATATGCATTAGGTAGACCATTAGGTTGATGATGTAATCAAGGTCTATACATTGGGGAGCTGGTGTGCATTTGAGGGAATATGAGTAATACGATCTCTCAAAGGGATCATACATGCTCACTACTAAATCAGAAGAAATGAGCTCACTCATTTGATATTGGGATAAAACAAATTCCAAAGTTGGTCATTTTATTTGGAAACAAGGAATGATTTGAAGGTATGACATATGCTTTTGGAAATCATATGATCGATACCAACTCCCAGTGATCGAAAAAAACTCAACGGTAAAACCATGAAGGAGACAATTCAAATGTGATCAGAACTTCAAGTGTGATCAATCTCTTCCAATATTAGAATGTACATATATTGGGAATACTCGAGACTGATGTGATCCTAAATCTAGTGTATACCATGACGCGTCCATTCGGAGGGACTGAGGAAACATGTTTCGATTTTAGTGATTCCACTCAGTAGACTAGTTATCCAATCTTGGTCCAATTGTTGGACATTGATTGGTTATGATTCAGACGCTTTGAGAAGATTAGATATTCTGTATGACATGATTAGACATCTCTGAGAGGTCTTCTAGATATGGATGTGGGATTAGATCTCACTATCCAAGTCACTATACATGGGATATACAATCACCCTGTCCTTATCTCCAAGTATTCGCAGAGAAGGCAATGAAGATTCACCAAACACCCTTTGCTAATTTGTCATTTTTATGTTGTAGCCGAACACTTAGGATCTACCAAAAACTGCTAAGTTAATTTTTCAGTTCAATGTGAAGAGGTCAAATTTATTATGCCTGGGTAAACCCATGGTCGAACTCAAGGAGGCCATTGTCTCCTTAGGTCAATTTTCATATAATCTAGATGCCAGGTTTTCGAGGAGAATATTTTTTTGGCATTTTTTATATACAAATAATGATATGCAATGCGAATGTAGAATGCCGATTATAATGTCAAATTAGCCTATGTGGGAATTTCAAATTAATGTGCAATTAAGCTTAAAAATCCGGCAGACTATTTTCCTTAATTATTCATCTAATGACAAATACATGGCACATTTTTTTATTTTTGTGACATAAAATGCATGCATGAAAAATGCACACTTTTTATGATTTTTCTGCAATTTTTCATGCAAATGATAAGCAAAAAGTATGAAAATTTGTTAAGAGGTTAAAAATGGTGAAATTAACATATAACATTTTTTTATTATTTTTACGAGTAAAATTATAAAATGTGAAATGTGAGATGCATGTATTTCTTTCTAATTCAGAATGATGTAATTAGAAAGAAAGTTGTTGTAGCTCCGATCGAGGATAAGATGCGAGAAAACCTCTTATGATGGTCTGGTCATTTGGAAAGAAGATCAGTTGATGCACCAATTAGGAGATGCGAGTTTTGTAATGTTGAGCCAACTGAGAGAGGGCGAGGATTGCACAAGAAGTGTTGGAAAGAGACTATATGAAGGGATTTTAGTTTTTTGGATATAAGCCCGAGATTCACACAAGATAGATCTGAACGGAGGCAAAGAATCCATGTAGCTGACCTTACTTAATTGTGGGAAAAAGGCTTTGTTACTGTTTTAGGTGCAAAATGAATTTCTATAAATTAAATAATGCACAATTGGTGATCAGAAGCAATTTAATTTTAATAAATATCAACACTTGATATTTTCTCGATTAAAAATTACCCTAGAGAACTCTAATTTAGAGGAATGCAGAACATTTTAAAAATCCAAAAAATACCAAATACACATTCAAATAAAAATCAATTACCAATTTCACCAACTAATTTATTCAAACCAATTTATGCATGAAAAAATCATTATTTTAGGGTACATTGCAGAGAGCACATAATTCTACCAAATGTGATTTTTCAAGAATTTTTGGAGCAATGATCAATTTAATATGAATTTCAGAAGCTTGAATGGGTAAACTATGCAAATATTCACCACAATAACTTTAATAATTTAACCAAGTCTCACAAAAATTCCATTAAATGTCCACAAGATAGATAATTAGTTTGTCTACAACATGTATTTTTATAACAAAAATATGATGCGAAATGGACACTCAAAATATAGTGCAAAGATAGGGTGCAATATGCAATACAGGATAAAATGAAATAAATGTTGAAAAAGGGGCATGAGGCTCTTTTTTATTTACTAAAATCTACAGGGGTTTCACTGCAAATTCTCCAACATGTGCGTGTCGCGCTCGTGCATCTAGACGGCGGGGGCTTCAGCATAATTTTTGGAAGTACGAGGGCTCTGCTGCAAATGACCCCACACCCGCATACGTGGCGCATGCAATTTGGAGGCTCGAGCACAGAGCTCAGCTTCGGGTGCCCCGAAGCACCACAAGGCTGCAGTTGGTAGCTTCACCTTGGTATGGAACCCGGTCTCATTTCACTTATGCATTCATTTTAGTTGCTCGATTACGAGCAAGGTTTAAATATAGGGGGTTTATGAATATGTGATTCATGTTGACATGCGAGCCCACGGCGAGCCGTTATGTAATAAATGTTATTGTAAATATCATTCCCTGATCCGAAATGAAGAATAACTAATTTGCATAATAGGTCCCTTAGTACAATTAGGGTTATGTACCATGGCCATCTAAATGATCATATAGTTGTTGATTCAATTATTGAATCAAAGAGGCTGGTGCTTGGATGAATATCTAAAGAGTTAGATTGAGGACTCATCAAGCACCGTCAAATGATTGTTAAAGAGAAGATCTCCAGCCTGAGTAGGAGATGACAGTCCTTTCTCATTTGGCTGATATCTGACCAACCTCTTGATGCATGTCCTCTGCATGGGAATAGAGATTCGGAGGTGTCAGATTAGTCAGGTCAAAGAGTTGAGTTAACGAGATCGAGATAACCAAAGACCTATGTCGTATGCTGTCAAGATATAGGCACGCATCCTATGACCGGAGACAGATGTGTTACTATATGTTTGAGTATGTACATTTGGCAGACCAATAGGCTGATGACCTAACCAAAGTCTATACACCGGCAAGCTGGTGTACATGAAAGGGCATATGAGTAATACGATCTCTCAAGGGATCATATAGGTTCATTGCTGAATCGGAAGACAATAACTCACTCATGAGATATCGGGAAGAATAAAATTCCACGCGTGGTCGTCTCGCGTTGGAAGCTCGATTGAATTTATAAGGTTTGATATATGCTTATGGAAAGTATATGATCAACACCTAGGTATGATATATGCTTTTGGAAAGTATGTGATCGATACTGACTCCCAATGATTGAATGAGAACCTTATTAATAAAATCCTGAAGGAGACAGTCTAAAAGAGATCTAAAACTTCGGATTTATTCTGGGTCTTCAATTATGCATGATGTACATGTATTAGGAATGCCTGAGGGTGATGTGATCATAATCAATTGTATAACCATGACGCTTCCATTCCGAGGGAGTGATGAAACAAATCCGGATTTTTGTGACTCCTCTCATAGTGAAGTAATCTGATCTTTGTCCAACTGATGGACATTGATCGGAATGTGATTCAGATGTAATGAGAAGATTATATTTACGGTCTTGATTTAATCAAGCATCTATGGGAGGTCCACAAGATCTGGATTTGAGATGTGATCTCAATATCCAAGTCACTATACGTGGAACAATACAATCGCCCCTGTCCTCATCTCCAAGTATCCGCGGAGAAAGGGCATTATCCTTGAAAGAGTTCATGGATAATTTCATTGTTGATATATGTATCCGAGCATTGAGAAAATGGATAATTAAATGTGATTTAATTATCATGAATACTATGAATTTGATTCATATTATAAGGAGAGTTATCCGAGATAATTAAATGTGATTTAATTATCAAAGATGTGAATAACGTGAATGTGATTCATATTATTTGGGCACATAAGAATAAAGATCTAAGATGATTAAATGTGATTTAATTATCATGAATATTATAGTGTGGATAGCACTATCCATATTAATAAGATATATTATAAATGTAATTTATAATATATTAGAGAGAGAGAGAGCATATTGTGATTTATATTTGTTAAATAATTATTGATGTGAATTGTACTCAAATTGGATAATTAATTGAAAGTATAATTTACAATTTGTTTTGGGATGCGAATGTGATTCACATTTTTCCAATTGCATGATTGAAATATTCACAAGATAATTATGAATTATTTGTGAAATAATTTACAACAAGTGTTGTTGTAAATTTTGGAGATATCATGAGATAATGAGATCTCATGAGATATTGAGGAGATATACCCATTCTCCCTTTTGTTTAGGGGATAAGGTCAATCTTCTCATTATCTCCAAGATTAGTTAATTACTTTGATTTGAAATTAATTATATTGATTTATCGATATATATATATTAATTTAAATTAAATTAATTGTAGTTGTGTTTTTACAACAAGATCATGGCCATTGAAAGAAACACAAATCAATCTCATCCATTGATTTAGTGTTGTCCATGGATTGAGATCCATGGATCCCAAAATACTATATAAGAAGAGGCACCCCTTGCTCTTCAAGTGACATCTAATCAATTGCTCTCTCCCTCTCTCTCTACATGCCAAGACTCTCTCCCTCTCTCTCATTGTGGTCGTCCACCATGGAGCCCTTGAGAGAGTCGCCATTACCGTAGAATCGTCATTATGCTGCCAGAGTATTCGCTCGTGGATCTTTGTCTCCTTCAGTGCGCCTCACTCGTGAAGAAGACATCGCATCTCGTGTGATGTGTTCAGGAGATTCTTCGCTTATATTGTCAACATGGATTGCGAGGAGCACACGCCTCATCAACGCGCTCGCAAGCGTCTCTTCCGTTTGGTCGGTCTTGAGACAGGAGGTCTCTTCGTTTAGAGACTTGATCACAATCACGCTCCAAGAGGTAATCCTTATACCTATTGTGATTTAGATGAAATGATCCGAGAAATGTTCTTGGATCATGTGGTTTCATCATATTAAAATTTTTTAAATTCTGCTGCATCGAGCAACTAATGCGACTAGTCGCTCTCGACCGTATACGATACGATCATCACGCTTCCATGATGCGCTTGAGGATATCCCCATATCCTTCACGTGGTATCAGAGCCAGGTTGGAGGTTTTGGATACGATCCATAAACTTAGGAAGATTTGGGCTCGTTAGGGTTCGTGAAAATTTATCGCATTTCAATTTTCGAAGCCCTATTTTGTGATTAATTTCGGCCCTGTTTAAATTGTTTAAACATGAAATCATCACTTATTTAATGTTCCCCATTAATTAAGAAAATCATGGGATTTGAGTTTGCGTGATTTGGAATTCGATAACTCTAGTTATGATCATTTTAATGAACATATATCCACTGTTTCGAGGATGGCGAATAATGATGTAATTAAGGAGTTAGTTACTATTTTAAAATGCCTAGATATACATGCTAATCACATGGTTTTTGTTTAAAATCAAATTATCAAACTCGGAAAATTGATTTTGCATGATTTAGATTTAAAATGAGTGAGATATGCCAAATTTAGTTAGTGAGGGTTACTGCTGGAAATTGCAATCTTTGTCAAGAACCTTGTGATTGTCATATAATAAACTAGTGAAATTAATGGTTAATTTCCTGGAATAAATATGGATAATATTTGGGAAATATTTGATGATAATTATTCCCTTAAATGACATTGCCTCAATCAATAAATGATTAGATATGATCTAGATCAACAGATGGTTATTGATACTCTTTCAACGATCGTGTTACTTGAATAGGTTTGAGAATTTGTTTAGCAAATTTCTTTATAATTAAAATGGTTTTGATTATTACTATATGGTATAATTTCTTTTGAAAAACTGATGATCATCTCAAGTACACAATGATCAATTTGGCATTATCCTTTTCCGTGGTGGGTATGGTATCTAGTCGGGAAGCGTTGGGGTAGCTGTTGACACGAAATATCTCTCGGTGGATCAGATAAATTAATGGTATGTATGTCGTTGTTATCCCCAAAAATCCCACGACAAACATTTTTTTTAATTTTTTGCTACTTATTAACCTGTATAGCGGACACGGTCGAACTCAGGGAGGCTACAAATCTTGAGGGTTATTCAATTAATCAAAAATCAATTATGAGAAAATATGAATCTCAAAGGACACCTATCCTTGGTTTTTTTATGATTTTTTTATCTTTTTTTATTTTTTATTTCTAAATAATTTTTTTGTATTTTCTTATTTTTAATTTTTTAGTGATTTTAATTTTGCAATTTTTTAATTTTCAAATAACGAACAATATGCACAAGCACAAGAAATATGCACACCAACTCTTTTGTATTTTTTTAAATAGTCAAGAATGCTCAGAAAATTATAAAAAAATATTTTTGTGTTTTATATATTTTGAAATATATTTGATATTTTGTTTATATTTTTCTGATATTTTTGTAATTTTATAAAAATCAAACAGTACAAAATAAGGAAAACAGTGTACAACCTGGAGTAATTTGCAACTTAAAAATATTTTAATGCCCAAAAACTCCTAGTAATTATTTTTACGATAAAATAGAAGCAATTATCTACAGACAGGAACTGAAATCACTATTTTTGGATTTTTGTAGAATTTTCTATGATTTTTTAAGATTTTTCATTTTTCATAATTTTTTGGACTATTATTAAGAGTTATTGCACAAAAATTGGTCAGAAATTAAAAGACAGCCAAAATACACCTACCTATTTTTTTGGATTTTAAGCATTTTTTATATTTTTTTATCAATTTTCAAATTTCGAGCAAACAAAAAGACACTGTTTTTGAATTTTTAAATATATCAAACATCAACAAAAAATCATTAAAAATTTATACAAGGTTAAAAACCACATCAGGAATATACACCATTTTTTTCCAAAATTTTTCGAACAATAAAAATACTTATTTCATCAAAAAGAGCAGGCAATTGAAGTTCTGGTAGCACAGGGTCTGAAACACAATTATTCAAAAGTTTTTGCAGAGAAAATGAGAAAAATAAACTTAAAGGTGAAAAGTGGAATTTACCCAAAGGTACTCCTGAAGCGAGGACATTTTTGTAGATATGAAATCCTCCAAGGATAACTTTGTAATTTTTCCAACCTTTTTTCCCAAAACCCCACTAGGGTTCTTTGTATCTCTGTTTCTTTTGCTTCTCACACAAGCAGGAGGGCCACCACCTCTGGATCTTGGGATGATGGAGGACACAACACGTTGGGGCGGCGCCGTTGGGCACTCGGAGTTGGGAGGCGCTCTTCACGGGAGAGTCGGCTGGTGGTTCACGGCCAGAGCACGTGGACACACGGTGTAGGCGGGGTTCCCATACGCGAAGGAGGGCGACTGCAGGCGTGGTCGGCGGTGCTGGGCATGGGCGACGAACGAGGCGGCGAAAGGCTGTGCTGGAGGATGGCAGAGAGCGGAGGGACGACCTGGAGGGCTGCTCGCGGACGGGGTGGCGCCGATGGAGCTGCCGCGGGGTACGGTGGCACGGCTACCCAGGTGGAGGTGGGGGTGGTCATGGCTACACCCTCCTTTATTTAATTAATTAATTTATTTTTATTTTATTTTATTTCCTGCAAAACATATGTAAGAGGAAATGTATTTTTTTATTTTATTTTTATGTGATCTTGCAAAACAGTGTTAAAGAAAAAGAAAACAAATATTTTTTTGTATATTATTATTTTTATTTATTTACAAATAGAAAAATGAACGAGGATCCGGCAGAAATGAAAGGATCGAACCTAATTCTCCGACCACCGTTCATGGTCAGAGTTGATAGATCGTGGAAGATAGAAATTGAATGCGGAGAGATCAAGAACGTGAGATGAAAAATCGAGTCGAACCAGATCAAATCGTGATGAAATTAATGATCTAAATAAAAAAAATGACGACGAAATAAAAGTACGAGAAATAAAACTACGATTAACCATGATAAAAAAATAAGAAAAATGTGGATCTCACCTTAGGAGAAGAAATGGACCGTGATCGCCTCGACGAAGGCCGACTCGCTGTCACCGGACGGCTCACAGGCTAGGCACTTTTCTCGACGAAAATTTCTCTCGGAGATCGGTCTCCTCTCTCTAAAGATTGATCAAGTTGGAATGAGGGAGAAGGGGCCTTATAAATAGAAAAGATAGAGATGAAATCTGAATTTTTGAATTTTTGATTTTTTTGGTGGAAGAGATAAGAGAGATGAAATTTGAAATGAGATAAAGTAAAAGAGAGATAAAACTATTTACAAAATGGGTAAATTACAATTTGGGTCCCCATATATGGGTCTGATATCAGAATGGGTCCCGATCTTTAAATTGTAACGTTTCGGGTCCCAGGACCATTTTGGAAATGGAAATTTTAGGGTACATGACGAATATGCCCTTGTTGGCAAGGGAATGAGGGTTGTGTTCCAACTTTTAAACAAGGGCATACTTGTCATTAGCCCCAAAAAGTTCCTTACATTAATGACCCTGGGACCCAAATTGTTACAATTTAAAGATCAGGACCCATTCTGAGATCGGACCCATAGATGGGGACCCAAAATTTGTAATTTACCCTTACAAAGTTAACTATTTTTTTTAATTTTTGTTACTTTATATATTTGAATAAAAGTTATTTTTTATGGTAGTTAAATAAAAAATAACAACTATATACATATACTATATACTTATATGACATTATATACAAGGGTAATTGAGGAAATTAATTTTTTTGTTTTAAAAAATTTTAATTTCTTTATTTTTATTTTTATTTTAAATAATTAGTAAAAATATTTACGAATATATATAAATACAATATGTACAAAATATATGGGAAAATTGCACAAACCACCCTAGAGAACCAACTTTTTACTCGTAACTCCAAAAATTATGAAATCACAGCCATTATAAAAATAATTTAATTTATATTCCAATGGAAGCAAGATTGGTTCAATTTGAGTTCATATGAATCCGGAATTGGTCTTTCAATTAGTTCTTAGTGGCTTTTTCCAAGTGTGGTTACTTTTATTATGTACATGATTTAATTGTGCAATTATTTTTATTAATTAGAACACATTTTTATTTACAACTTTGGTTTTGAAAGTTATTTGATTTTAGGTCAATTAATGCACAAATAAATTAGTGTCATTTTTATACATATGTACATAAAATAAGTGAGAAGTATTTACAACAACACGCACATTTTTTTGGATTTTCTGCTTAAGGATCCTATCTCCCCTACTTTATTCCTGGTCGATCAGGTCAAGTCTTGACCTTCTCTCGGGGTTTGGGTCAGCCTGTATACAGTCTTCCTTTTTTATTTTATTTTCTTTATTTTTCCTTTCTTTCTTTATTTATTTTAAGTTAAAATAATATACAAATATACAATATTTACACATAGATGCAAGTTAGTAAGAATATGGAGTTAGTGTTATATGCAGGTGTTTTATAAAGGATTTTGAGCTAAAATAAATGAATAAAGATGACGAATCACATATTCATCATCCCCCTATGCTTTACCTTTGCTAGTCCCTTAGCAAACCCTTATTTGAAAGAATAAGTGAAGAAAGAGAAAAAGAAAGGGAAAATAAAGAAAGTAGGACAATATTAAGTATTAAACTTATCTTCATAAAATTGTAGTTTGGAGCTCTGTTGGACCTTTGGATTATTAGTGTGTCGGAAGTTCTGTGAGACTTGAAATTTTAAAATCGTCAGCCTTCAAGTTCTACACATCATTGTCACAGTTTCGGCTCAAAGTCATCTTAGATAAATCCTCTTCCCAAAGCACGCCCTATGAATATTGAACAATCGACTCATATGTGTGAGAAGTTTTAACTCTTCCCATCCAGAATGCCGGACTACCATGCAAATCTCCTCTCTAGTAACTCGTCCTCGGGGAGTCATGTATTTCCTTCTAAGGTATGTCGCGTTGTGTTCACAATCAAATTGGGGGAGAAGTTAGAAGTAGGACAAAAGAACTGGAGGGTGGTCAGTGTAGTCACCTCTCCTTGTGAAGCTGGCCAGTGTAGCCGAGTCTCCACCAAGATCTGCAGGTTTTCGTGAAGCTTGGACCTTTTAGGTCAGATATTTATTTGGTAGTGGCTTCTTTATATTTGGATTTTTGGTGGTTCTGCTTGGATCTTATTGTGCCCCTACGGATATAGAATCTTTTTGTTTCCGTAGATGTTTTGGGAAGCCGTCCATCCCTTTTCCGAAGCTTTATTTCAACTCATACTCCGGTCTTTAGATTTCCATGCTACTAGAAAAGAAACTCACACATTCTTCCAAAATCCCATCTGAGTTGAGCTAAGTGCATAGTGCGCGAGTACGAATTAATTCCCTATTCCAGAGTTGTACCCAGAATGAAGAGACCAGGTTAGACACTAAGAGTCAAACGCTGCACATTGTCATGTGTAACTCAAAGAATTAAGTCAAAGACCTAAAGCTTCTAAAATCCTATTTCTCGGTGAAGTGCTTCTGAGAATTAGGTGGATTATGGTCCAACTAAGCTCCATTCTTCAATTTTATTCCAGACATAGCTTAAATGTCAATACTATCCTGAAAAATGCACATGTAAATGCAAGAAAATATGAACAATGCAAAGAGATTTTTTTAATTTATTTTGTTTATTTTTTTATTTTTTTTGAAAAGAAATAATGCACATGTGAAAAGAACATTTTTTAAATAATTTTCTAATTTTGAACTTTTTATGGGTTTTTAAAGAAAAATGAAGATGTAAAAGAAAGGGTTTTATTATTATTTATTTATTTATTTATTTATTTTATTTATTTTTTTTTTGAATGATGCAAGTTTTTTGTAGATTTTTGGTTTTGTAGTTTTTTTAAAGGAAAAAGGGTTAGTAAAATATATACATACAATGATTTTTTTTGTTTTTATTTTTTGGTTTTTTTGTCTTCCTTTTTTTTACACACGTGGATATGACAAAATTAAACACATAACCCCCCAAATAAACGTATTTAAAAGTACGAGTTATGTCTAAAGTATATATATATATAATATATACGACACCTCCTATACTTAGCTCGAACTATGTCCTCATAGTGATCAGAGAGCGAAAAAGGAAGACATAACTCATGCTAAGTATAGAAAAGTGAAAAGACTCCTATGCTACAATGACTCAAAGAAAAGATAAAAAGAAGAGAAGCTGGTGATCCCCCCCATACTTAGGATCAAGTAATCCTAAGTATAGTAGAGTGTACAAAAGGGGAAAACCGATGAAGAGAATGTACATACTCAAAAATAAAAGACACGATATGAACAATATCACCCCCCCTATACTTAGTGTAAAGTATCCCTAAGTATAGGCAACAACAAGAGTGATGAACAGGACGAATGTGAATAACACACATCATTCACCCCCTATACTTAGGATAAAGCACATCCTAAGTATAGCATATACATACACACAGAAAAGGGGTGAATGGTAAAACGAGAGAAGAAAGAGTGAAACGAAAGGATATACAAGAGGAGTAGATGTACAAAGGTTAAGAAGGTCGAAAGAGAACCTTCTTGCGGGATCGCTGAGGAATGGATCTAATAAGGTGTAGGTCGATATTAGGGTTATCATTCGATATGAACTGATCAGGATCGACCAAGAATGTATCCTCAGTGGTTTCGGATTGTGCAAGCCTAAATCGGTTATTGGAAGTAGTGTGGTCACGTCTTGCCTGGGAAGTCTCGCAAACATCAAAGTAAAATGGCTCAAAATCATTATTAGAAAAAGTAGGATCAATTTCAGCCTGGCGAGCCTCTACCGGATCATCATCTTTATCAAAAGTCCCAAATTCCTTTATAAAAGCAATCAAATCAAATTTGGCCTGATCGGTCTCATCTAAATCATGGTGAATAGGAATGGACTCATCAATGAAAGTAGTCGAATCATATCCGTCCTATCTAGTCTCAGAGTCTGCCTTCTGCTCTAGGGTGTCTATCGTGTAAATTCCACGGATGTCATCAACACATCGCCACATACCAGAAGGGGGAACTCCAAGGTCTATGCTTTCCGAGTCTTCCTCCTTCAAGAGGAATTCCTGGGTTTCATTATCATCCAACATATAACAAGAATCTCTGATATTATCCTCGAGGTCAATTTCCTTGGGGTTGGCTAACACGGGCGGGCTCTCATGGGATGCAGGTCTCTGGTTAGTAATGGGTGTAGTGATCAACACATTGCTCCCTACATCAGAACGAAAGCGAATCTCTCCTGAACCATAATCAACAAAGTCTCCCGCAGATGCAAGGAAAGGCCGTCCCAGGATAATTGGAGGGTACTCCATAGGGGTGGAGGTCTCCATGGTCATTACAACAAAATCCGAAGTGAAATTCATGCCCTGAATAAGAATGACAACGTTTTCTAGAATACCGTTCGGCCTCTTGATAGATCCATCAGCAAATTGAACCATCATCCTGGTTTTCTTGAGAGGCCCAAGATGAAGAGACTATACAATAGAGAAGGGTATTATATTGATTGAAGAACCACCGTCAAGGAGAGTGTTATCACAAGAATAGTCAGATATGGAGCAACTCACAAGGGGTGTGGCAGTGTTCCCTTTCTTAAAATACAAACGGTGAGAGATGGCGTAAGAAATGGCCATGGTCAAGATGTGACGCTCAGATCTTCTCCTTCGCTTTATCTTCTTGTGTTGAGGAGTAGATAAATCTGTCATGGCCTGTTGAAGTGGAGCTTTAATGATCTCATGAAGGGTGGCTACCACTTCGGGTTCAAGTAACATTTCTTTGAATTTTTGGACCACATCCATACAAGGGAGGAGGTCGGAATCAACATTTACATGAGGATTTCCAAGAGCAGTCTGTATAATGGAATCCTCGGGGTCAAGGTTGGGACATGATGTAAATAGATGTGTGGGTAGATGATCGGGCATTTGGGTCCTCTCCTCACAAAATGAATCAATAATGTGTCTCCCAGTTGCTTTTTGGATTTTTAAAATTTTCTCATTTTTTGTATTTCTGGCGATTGCAAGCTCTCATGATTATCCTTAAGTAAATCCATATCCTCAAATAGTGGAGCAGCATTCTGGCTCATATTTATGTTAAATAGATTTGTAATCCTTGAATTCATATGCTCCATCTTCTGGTTCAATGTTTCAAGTGTAGAAATCTTGAAAGGTGACTCCGAAATCCCAGGATCGGGTGGGTTGAATGAGGGTGGATGAAAATCAAAGTCCTCCGATTCCGGAAATAATGGGTTAGGTGGATATGCACAAAAATCAGGAGGAAAGTCCTCCTGGAAAAAGGAAGGTGGATCATCTGGAGAGTACGAGGTATCAATGAAGATCGGATTAAAATAACTCCAGTCGACCATCTACGAAACAAAAGATGGGGATCGGGAGAACACGAGGGTCAAGTCAAAAGATATGGAGAAAAAGGCGCGAATGCATAGAAGGATCGAGTATGCACACAAGCAATCAAACACAATACAAACCCCCAGTTCACCAACTCAACTCAAAGTGAAGACCGTGAAGGTTTGGTCAATTATCTTGTCAATTTTAGAGTTTGGTGTGAATACAATATATCAGAGCGGTTAGAGAAAGCTGTTAGGAACCCAATTCTCTCAGGAGACTGGCCTAATCCCAAAGTTAGATCTTTGCCAACCAGTATAAATTGCGGACCGTTTACCGGCTACCCGATCAATTCAATCTGTTAAGGACGTTGCGGACCGTTTTACCGGCTACCAGAGAGATCCTCACTGGAGAACGACTAACCCAAGATAGTAGTCTGAAAAGAGTTCGGGCGTGACTCTATCCTAGTGTGCGGGTCGCTCTCTCGCTCAAGCAAACCAAACAATGAGGGGGTTACTCTCCCCAAAATAATGATTTTCCTTGTATTTTTTAGGGTCGAGTTTTCTCTAGCAGTCCCGTATTTTAGTCAGTTGTCACTTGGTTAAAATATTTTCAAAGAATCTCCTATCGAGTGTCTAATTTCATTTTTAACATATGTGAGTGAAAACAAGTAAGGAGATCGAAAATGCCAATGCGCGATTAAAAACAATGATGCATGCAGGGTTAGAGATGCGTACCTTGTCGCCAGCACTTTACCTGCAAGTGATCCGCGCGGAATTTAAATAAACTATCCTATATGATGCAAGTGAACGGTCCTAGATGATATCTTCTATTAACGAGTAAGAACAAGTTAATTTGACCAAGTCCAACTTACGCTCTACTCTATAGGCATAAAAGCTTCTTGTTTAGGGTGTTTGGACCTAATTAATTACCTGGTTCAAGCAAATTAATTAAAGCAATCAAGAGGTAGCTCACGAAATCTGCGGGAAACAAAGAAAAATAAGACGATGAAAACAAAATCGGTGAGGTCCCCCAAGTGCACTGACCCTTGGTGAAACAGACCCCGCAACAAATGAATGTCCATTTACAAGAGTTCATACACTAGAAAAGAAACTCTCTCTCTCTTAATTTTTTTCAATTCTTCAATTCTTCTTCTCCTCTTCTCACGCTATTCTGTGGCTTGGTGAAGAATCAAGTCGCCTCCACGTCGCTTGGTGCTTCGGCTCTCCTAGGATCGCCTCCTTCGCTCCGCGGGCCCTCGCAAGAAAAAGAAAAGAGAATGTGTAAGAAATACAATTATCAAATATGAAACAAATGCAGTGATTTGAACAATGAAGTGAATGGCAAAAAATGTAAACAAATATTTACAACCAAGAATAGCAGGTCAAAAGAGAAACCTAACTACCCTCGCCGTGTCTCCCCGGCAACGGTGCCATTTTGTTGACACGGAATATCTCTCGGTGGATCACATAAATTAATGGTACGTAAGTCATTGTTTTCCCCAAAAATCCTATGACAAATGTTTTTTTTATTTTTTGCTACTTATTAACCTGTATAGCGGATAGGGTCGAACTCAGGGAGGCTAGAAATCCCGAGGGTTATTCAATTAATCAAAAATCAATTAAGAGAAAACATGAATCTCAAAAGACAACTATCCTTGGTTTTTCTGATTTTTTTATTTTTTTATTTTTTATTTCTAAATATTTTTTGTATTTCCTGAATTTTAAATTTTTAGTGATTTTGATTTTGCAGTTTTTTTTAAAATTTTCAAATAACGAACAATATTCACAAACACAAGAAATATGCACACCAACTCTTTTTGTATTTTTTAAATAGTCAAGAATGCTCAGAAATTACAAAAAAATATTTTTTTGTTTTATATATTTTGAAAGATTTTTGGTATTTTTTTATATTTTCTGATGTTTTTATGATATTGATCTAAATAAAAAATGATGATGAAATAAAATGTGAGAAATAAAACTACGATTAATGTAGATAAAAAAATAAGAAAAATGTGGATATCACCTCAAGAGAAGAAATGGGCCGTGATCGCCTCGACGAAGGTCGACTCGCTGTCACCAGACGGCTCGGAGGCTAGGTACTTTTCTCGACGAAATTTTCTCTCGGAGATCGGGCTCCTCTCTCTAAAGATTGATCAAGTTGGAATGAGGGAAAAGGAGCCATATAAATAGAAAAGATAGAGATGAACTTTGAATTTTTCAATTTTTGATTTTTTTGGTGGAAGAAAAAAGAGAGATGAAATTTGAAATGAGATAAAGTAAAAGAGAGATAAAACTATTGACAAAATTAACTTTTTTTTTGAATTTTCGTCACTTTATTTATTTGAGTAAAAAAAGTTATTTTTTTATTTTTTATGGTGGTTAATTAAAAATAACAACTATATACATATACTATATACATATATGATATTATATACAAGGGTAAATGAGGAAATTATTTCTTTTATTTTTATTTTTTTATTTTTATTTTTTTATTTTTATTTTAAATAATTAGTAAAATATTTACAAATATATACAAATACAATATGTACAAAATACATGGGAAAATTGCACAAACCACCCCAGAAAACCAACTTTTTACTCGTAACTCCAAAAATTATGAAATCATAGCCATTTTAAAGATAATTTAATTTAGAATCCAATGGAAGTGAGATTGGTTCAATTTGAGTTCATATGAAGTAGGAATTGATCTTTCAATTAGTGCTTAGTGGCTTTTTCCAAGTGCGATAACTTTTATTCTGTACTTGATTTAATTTTGTAATTATTTTTATTAATTAGAACACATTTTTATTTACAAATTTGGTTTTGAAAGTTATTTGATTTGAGGTCAATTAATGCACAAATAAATTATTGTCAGTTTTATACAGATATACATACAATAAGTGAGAAGTATTTACAACAACACACACATTTTTTTGGATTTTCTGCTTAAGGACCCTATCTCCCCTACTTTATTCCTGGTCGATCAATCAAGTCTTGACCTTCTCTCGGGGTTTGGGTCAGCCTGTATACAGTCTTCCTTTTTTTATTTTATTTTCTTTATTTTTCCTTTCTTTCTTTATTTATTTTAGGTTAAAATAATATACAGATGTACAATATTTACACACAGATTAGTAAGAATATGGAGTTAGTGTTATATGCAGGTGTTTTATAAGGGATTTTAAGCTAAAATAAATAAATAAAGATGACGAATCACAGATTCATCAGTAGCAGGTTGTACCGTGTGCGGTCTGTCCACTCCCATCGGTACTGGCCATGACAGCTGATAGGGATGGGATATTGCAGGAGAGATCACAGTGTATTTTTCTAATTATTAAAATTCGAATTAATACGTACTTTGAGATAATACCATATTTTCAAGTAACAATTACGTTTGTGAATTGAATTGGATTGATAATTGATTTAATATGATTAAATTAATTATATCCAATTAAAACACTCTATCATGAATAGAGTTGTTATTTCCCTTAGAAGAATTAATCATAGTGAATGTGATTCATGATGATTAATTAAAATTTGGAAATGAGGTTGAGGATCACATAAGTGACATCCTTGGCTCCCGTCAAGGTGAAGGGTTCCGTCGCTAGGGATTGTATGCAGGGGATGCCTTTCCGAAGTGACAGATCCTGCATACAAGCGCATCTGGATCGGGATCTTTGCTTCTCGAAAGAGTAAGGTCGTATGCGTCATGACCCCAATATCGGGTCCTCATAGCGAGTTCTAATCCTGTTGACGGTAGGTTCAATTAATAACAGGTCAACATCACCTTAGGGGTTGTGGGCCCGGATGTTATAGACCAAATTAGGAATGCAAGTTGGACTTGCAAGGCAGAATGAGTTCCCACTTCTTTTTATCTGAGTTACATGTTCTCATATTATTGGGATGTGACAAAGATAAGAAAGGAGATCCCAGGTCTTGCTTGAGATATAATGGTAAGTATATCTTTTACATTGAAAGTAATTAAGGGAATGGACTTTCAGTGTTGATAAGGCAAGACAACTTTGATATAAAATTCCTAAATCAAAGTAAAATATGTATATATATATATATATATATGAAAATTTCTTATTTGAGATAATCCTTCATTAAACCCACTCAGTACTATACTCAATAATACCCAGTAAAATATCATGGATTGGATCCATGATCATGATATTGTACTTGCAGTTGGACACATAATATATGTGGTTGCAATGTGCATGTTTCCTCATAATAACGAGGAACTACAATTAAATAGACAATAAGACAATCTAGGGTTTGTATGCCTCTATAGTCTTGATCTCTCATCGAATGTACTTTGAAAGTGACATGTCGATGATGATCGTAATTGTCAAATAATCCTTATAAAAACTGAAGAAGATGTTCTGGCATATATATGTGCTCTCGACATTTAATCATGAATGACATGGTTCACTGCATCATGCAGAATGGTGGCTCTATAAGAGATGATGTATTCAAACTGTTTGAGTACTCGCCTGAACCAAAAGTCTTTAAGAGTTTAGATGGATGTAGATACGATGAGTGTCATGATTCTACTGTCTATACTCAAGTCATTCACGAAACTTTATAATATTATTGTATGAATTAAATGAAGCATGTATAAATGTTGAAATACACTTATATTGAAATTTTTTGAATTCAACATAAGAGTTCCTTTGTCTTAAGCCATGGTTGTTTAGAGATGAAAGGAGAGCAATGGAAGCATGAGTCTAACCCAGGTTAGAAGGAAAGTCAAAGAGTTGGCTGTACTTCTATGGTTTTCGCACACATATGACATCTAAAGGGTCGGATAAATGCTAATACTGCAACGAGCTGATGTGTTGATAGTATGACTAACAAGTCTATCTAGGATCCTTAGAGAAAGACTCGGATAGTGCATCGGAATAATATACATTTAATCATTGAAATTTAATTTCTTGTTGGATAAGATTAAAAGTCTAATCATTGTATCTCATTCTTCTAATAACACTTGCAATTGGTTGCATATATTTTAGAAGACTAAAAAATTTGATCTTAAGGTTTAATAGTCATCCACAAGGATGTCGATGCAATTGTTGCAACAACCTCTATTGGATGAACAGACTTCATATTTTTAGTTGGAGAGACCTTAGTCTTAGAGAATGTCTCTATAACCTGGATATTAGAATACACTCATTGTTTATTTCTAAATGTTGAAAATAAACATGAATTCTGGAATGGACCTATCATAAAGAGTTATGATGGATATATTTCATATAGTAATATGACATCTGGAGGACTCTACTAAATTAGAAAATTAATGAATGGTTCATTAACATTTCTAATACTGAAAATTAAATCCTTAAAAAGATCAATAGGAGGAAGAAGATCATTTGACAATGATCTGACATTAAATCTTGGACATATATCTGTTGATGAGATCAACGGACTAGTAAGAGATGAAGTTTTAGAATGTCTGAAATTTCAAATCTTACATACTTGTGAATATTGTATTCAAAAGTAGAAAATGCCCAATGCACCCTTCTCTGGGAATGGTGTTAGATGCCAAGGTATTCAAGATCTCATACATGTTGATGTATGCGGATTATCTATATCAAAGTAAACATTAATGATATGTGATATCCATTGATGAATATTTGTGATATGAGTTTTCTTCCCTTCACATTAGAAATCTTTGAAATATTCAAAGATTTCACAATTTTGATTTAGAACCAAAGTTTGAAGGAAGATGAAATGAATTTGATCTAATCTAGGTAACAAGTACCTATTAAATGAATTCAAGGAATACCTTGTGGAGAAAGGAATATCATTCCTATCTCAATCCTCCTAATGCACCTAAACTCGATAGAGTTGTAGGGAGATACAATTGGATCATGTATGACATGATTGACCAATGATAAATCTTAGCATAATTACCTCTTAGTTTGAAAGATATATATGTAGTAGACACTGCAATATATATCCTTAATAGTATTCCATGTGAATGTAAACCTGAACATCCTCATAAGCTATGGTTTGGAACCTAGCCTAGTGTTGGATACTTGAGGACTAAAGGTTGCTTGGTCCATAACTTTGTCATGGATGCAAGTAAGCTGGAATCTAGCACAAGAGAGTGCCACATCATTAGGAAAATAAAGGATGGTATTGGATACCTACTTTATGACCTTGAGATTCTTAAAAGATCTCATCTATAAGGATGTGATTCTTAGAGGATGACTCTCTTGAGAATCAAGATGAAAATGAAGTGAAAGAACTCATTTAATCTTGAGAAGATAATGAGGCTCCTGAAATTGGAAACTAAAAGGACAATCAAAGATGAAACACTAATACCTCTTCAAATGAGTATGAGGATGGATTGCATGTGTCAGAGAAATCTGACAATGATCGAACTTCATGTGATGAAGCTTCCGAAGGTCATGACATTGAAATATGGAAGTTAGCAATTAAGTCTAAAGTAGACTTCATATATGAGTGTTGTATATGGACCTTGGAGGATCCACCTATATGGGTAAGACCCGTTAAGGTGTAAATGGATCTTCAAGAGAAAGAGGGAACCTGATGAGAAGGTAGGTGCTGGACATGTGAGCCCACGACGAGCCATTATGCAATAAATGTTATTGCAAATATCATTCCCTGATCTGAAATGAAGAATAAATAATTTGCATAATAGGTCCCTCTGTACAATTAGGGTTATGTACCATGGCTATGTTAATGATCATACAGCTGTTGATTCAATTATTGAATCATAGAGGCTGGTGCTTGGATGAATATCTAAAGAGTTAGATTGAGGACTCATCAAGCACCGTCAAATGATTGTTAAGATGTGATCTCCAACCTGAGTAGGAGATGTCAATCCTTTCTCACATAGGCTGATATCTGACCGACCTCTTGATGCAGGTCCTCTGCATAGGAATAGAGATTCAGAGGTGTCCGATTAGTTAGGTCAAAGAGTTGACTTAACGAGATCGAGATAACCAAAGTCCTATGTCGTATGCTGTCACGATATAGGCACGCATCCTCTGACCGGAGACAGATGTGTTATTATATGTCTGAGTATGTACATTTGGCAGACCAATAGGTTGATGACCTAATCAAGGTCTATACACCGGCACGCTGGTGTGCATATAAGGGCATGTGAGTAATACGATCTCTCAAAGGGATCATACAGGTTCATTACTGAACCGGAAGACATGAGCTCACTCATGAGATATTGAGAAGAATCAAATTCCGTGCACGGTCGTCTCGCTTTGGAAGCTTGACTGAATTTTGTAGGTTTGATATATACTTTTGGAAAGTATATGATCAAGACCTAGGTATGATATATGCTTTTGGAAAGTATATGATCGATACCACATCCCAATGATCAAATGAGAACTTACTGATAAAACCCTGAAGTAGATAGTATAAAGTTGATATAGTACTTTGGGTTTATTCTGGGTCTTCCAGTATGCAGGATGTACAGGTGTTGGGAATACCTGAGGGTGATGTGATCATAAACGATTGTATAACCATGATGCTTCCATTCCTAGGGAGTGATGAAACGAGTCTGGATTTTAGTGACTCCTCTCAGTAGAGAAGTAATCTGATCATGGTCCAAATGTTGGACATTGATCTGAATGTGATTCGGATGCAATGAGAAGAGGCCCGGATCTGGATTTGAGATGTGATCTCAATGTCCAAGTCACTATACGTGGAACAATACAATCGCCCTGTCCTTATCTCCAAGTATCTGCGGAGAAAGCACATTATTCTTGAAAGAGTTCAAGAATAATTCCTATGATGAATTTAGTATCCAAGCACTGAGAAAATGGATAATTAAATATGATTTAATTATCATGAATAATATGAATTTGATTCATATTATAAGAAGAGATATCTAAGATAGTTAAATGTGATTTAATTATCAAAGATATGAATAACATGAATATGATTGATGTTATTTGGGCACATGAGAAAAGAGATCCAAGATGATTAAATGTGATTTAATTATCATGGATATGAATAATGTGGATAACACTATCCATATTAATCATATATATATTATAAATATGATTTATAATGTATAAGAGAGAGAGAAATATTGTAAATAGCATTTGTTAATTATTAATATGTGAATTGGATTCACATTAAGTAATTAATTGGAAATGTAATTTACAAATTAGTTTGGGATTTGAATATGATTCACATTTTCTTCAATGGCATGATTGAAATATTCACAAATTAATTTGGAATTAATTTGGTGGATATTATTGCAATAATAGTTATTGCAATTAATTAAGAAATAATAAGATAAATAAAAAGGAGACAAAAATCACCAACAAAAACAAAGGTGGCGTCACCCATGACTTGGTCATAGGTGACGCCTCCTATGTTTTAGGAGGTTTGTTGTCTTCTCTTCTTTGTTATCATATTGTCTCTTAATAAATTAATTTATGTTAATTAAATTGTGTTGATAATAATTCAACATATATTTAATTTAATATAAATTAATGTTGTTAGTTTTAAGCCAACAACAATCATAGCCATTGATTCTACATAGACCAAGCATGGTCGTTGGATCTATGTATCCCATGGATTGATCCATTGGATCCTAAACTAATATAAAAGAAGGGCTAGGCTAGCCTTTCTTGAGACACACATCATGAAGAGTTGTACACGCCTACAACTCTCTCTCTCTCTCTCTCTCTCATATTCTCGCCCTCTCTCTTTCTCTCCTCCAAAAGGTGGCCCTCCATCTTGTGTTGAGAAAGGAGAGACTCTCGCCTTCGCCTTCGACGACTCGGGGATCTCCTTCTTCTTTAGGGCGACTTGCTCTAGAGGAAGACGACGGATTTTGTTTGACAAAATTAGGGGATTCGACGCTTGGATCTTCATCAAAGATTGCGGGAAGGACGCGGCTCATCATCGTGCCCGCAAGTACGTTCTTCGTGGATCAGACTTGAGACAGGAGGATCTCTTGTTTGGGATCTCGCGATCACAACCACGCTTCAAGAGGTATTCCTTATACTTTTTGGTTTGATGAAACGATCCGAGAAGTGTTCTCGTGATCATGTGGTTTCATCTTTAGTTTTAAAATTTTTAATTTCCGCTGCATCTCGCGACTAGTCGCCCCGATCATATGAGATACGATCGTCACGCTTCCGTGATGCGCTTGAGGATTCTCAATATCCTTCAAGTGGTACCAGAGCCAGGTTGAATAAGACTTTGGATATGATCCATAGACCTAGGACGACTTGGGTTTTGAAAAGGTAGCGAAAGTTTTATCGCATTTCAATTTTCGCACCTCTGTTTAATTGATTTTTTCGGCACTGTTTAAATTGTTTAAACACGAAATATTCAATTGGATTTTGTTCCCCATTAAACAAGGAAACCATAGGATTTGAGTTTACTAAATTTGGATTTAATTTGCTCAAGATATGGTCTTTTGAATAAGCATGTATTCACTATTGCGGGAACAACGAAATTGAACATGATTAATTTGTTAATTACAGTTTTGACATGCCTCTAAATGCATGAATTATCACTTGGGTTCTGTTGTAAATCAAGTTGTCAATCTTAGGGCACTAATTTTGCGAATTTTGGATTTAAATTGATCAAGATAAGTTAATTTTAGTGATTGGGGGTCACTGCTGGAAATTGACAAATTTGATCATGAACCTTGTAATAGTCATTCAAAAAATTTGATGAAAATTAATTGTTAATTTTCTGAAATGATTATTGATAAGTATTTGTAAAATACTTAGAGATGATAGTCATTTCATTGAATGACATTTGCCTAACCATAAAGATAAGATAGTTGATCTTGCTCATTGGTTAATTTGAAAACACCAACAAACATGGTTTGCATACAAAACCTAGGTCATCCTACAATAGTTGTAGGACAACTTTTACATGTAAAACCCTCTTGCTTGAATAGGATTGGGGATTTGTTTAGCAAATCTCCTTATAGTATAATCAAAATTGTTTTGATGCATATTATATGGTATAATTTTGGTTGAAAGACCGATGAGCATCTCAAAGTACATGATGATCTATCTGGCATTATCGTTTACTGAGGTGGATATGGTGTCTAGTCGGAGATCGCTGGGGTAGCGGGTTGCAACGTATGTGGTCCGTCCCACTCTCGTCGGTACTGGCCATGACAGCGGGTAGGGACTGGATAATGCCGGAGAAATCAAAATGTATTTTTTCTAATTATTAAAATTCAAAATAATATGTACTTTGAGATTATACCTACTATTCAAGTAAAATTCAAAGTTTGTTGATTGATAATAGGATTGATAGTTAATTTAATGTGATTAAATTAATTATATCCTATTAAAACACTCTATTATGAATAGATGTGTATTTCCCTTGGAAGAATTAATTATGTGAATATGATTCACGATAATTAATTATTTCAATTAGAATAAGAGGTGGAGGATCACATAAGTGACATCCATGGTCTCCCGTCAAGGCGAAGGATTCCGTCACCAGTTGTTGTATATAGGAGACGCCTGTCCGAAGTGACAGATCCTATATATGATTTAATTGGATCGGGTTCTTTGCTTCTCGAAAGAGTAAGGCCGTATACGTAGTGACCTCAATATCGGGTCCTCATATTATTGAGGCGATATTGGATTGCGTATAGCGAGTATTAAGCTTGTTGACGGTTGGTTCAATTAGCAACGGGTCAACATCATCTTAGGGGTGGTGGGCCCGGGTGTTAAAGACCGAATTGGGAAATGCAAGTTGGACTTGCAAGGCGGAATGTGTTCCCGCTTCTTTTTATCGGAGTCGCGGGTTCTCATATTATTGGGATGTGACGAAGATAGGAAAGGAGATCCCAGATCTTGCTAGAGATATAATGGTAAGGATATCTCTTACATTGAAAGTGATTAAGGGAATGAACTTTCATTGTTGACAAGGCAAGGCAACTTTGATATAAAAATTCCTAAATCAAAGAAAAATATGTATGTATATATATTATATATACCCTTATGCAAATTTCTTATTTCATATAATCCTTAATTAAACCCACTCAATGTTATACTAATAATTGGTAAAATATCATGGATTGGACTCATGATCCAGATATTGTACTTGCAATTGGACACATAATGTATGTGGTTGCAATGTGCAAGTTTCCTCAACATAATGAGTGACAATTAAATAAGACAATGAGACATCACCTTAGGGTTTGTATGTCTCTATAGTCTTGATCTTTCATCGAGTGTACTTTGGAAATGACATGTCGATGGTGATCGTAATTGTCGAATAATCCTTATAAAATATAAGAAGGTATTTTGGCATACATATGTGCTCTAGACATTTAATCATGAATGACATGGTTCTCTGCATTATGCAGAATGGTAGCTCGAAAGAGATGATGTATTCAAAAATGTTTTGAATACCTACCTGAACCAATGTTTTAAGAGTCTAGATGGATGTAGACATGATGAGTATCATCATTCTACTATCTATACTCTAGTCATTCATGAAGCTTCATAATATTCATATTGTATGAATTTAATGAAGCATGTGTAAATGTTGAAATACTCTTACATTGAATTCTTTTGAATTTAATGCAAGAGATCCTTAGTCTTAAGCAATGGTTGCTTATAGATAAAGGGAGTGCAGTGGAAGCATGGGTTAGACCCAAGTAAGAACTATAGTCAAAGGGTTGACTGTACTTATATGACTTCCATATGGCATCCTAAGAGTTGGATGGATGCCAATACTGCAATAAGTTGGTGTGTTGATAGTATGACTATCAAGTCTCTCTTGAATCCTTAGAGAAGGACTCAGATAGAGCACCTAAGTAATCTACATTAATCATTGATATTGATTGCTTATTTGATAAGATAAAGTCTAATAATTGTATCTCATTCTTCTAATGACACCTGCAATTGTTGCATATGTTATAGAAGATTAATAAATTTGATCTTCAGGTTTAATGATCAACTACATGGATTTTGATGCAATTGTTGCAACTATCTCTATTGGATAGATGGACTTCATATTTTCAGTGGGAGAGCCCTTTGTCTTAGAGAATGTCTCTATGACCTAGATATAAGAATACACTCATAGTTTATTTCTAAATGTTGGAAATAAACATGAATTCTGGAATAAACCTATCATAAAGAGTTATGATGGATATATTTCAGATAGTAATCTGACATCTAGTAGACTCTACTAAATTAGCTATTTAATGAATGGTTCATTAAGATTTCTAATACTGAAAATTAAACCTTTAAAGATCAATAGGAGGATAAAGATCATTTGACAATGATCTGGCATCATGTCTTGGACATATGTCTGTTGATGAGATCAATGGACAAGCAAGAGATAAAACTTTAGAATGTCTAAAATTTTCAAAACTTGCATACTTATGAATATTGTATTCAAAGAAAAATGTCCAATACGCCCTTCCTTGGGAAAGGTGTTAGATGTCGAGGTATTCAGGATCTCATACATATTGATGTATGTAAATCATCTATATCATAGTGAACATTATGGATATATGATATCTATTGATGATCATGTATGATATGAAATTTCTTCTCTTCACTTGAGAAACCTTTGAAATATTCAAAGATTTCACAATTTTGGTTTAGAACCAAAGTTTGAAGGAAGATTAAATGAATTTGATCTAACCATGGTAGCAAGTACTTATTAGATGAATTCAAAGAATACCTTATGAAGATATGAATATCATTTCTATCTCAATCCTCCTAACACACCTAAACTCAATGGAGTTGTAGGAAGATACAATTGGATCATGTGTGACATGATTTGATCAATGATGAATTTTAGCATAGTTATCCCTTAGTTTCCAGGTATATATGTGTAGTAGAGACTACACTATATATATATCCTTAATAAGATTCCATGCAAGTAAGCTGGAATTAAGCACTAGAGAGTGTTACTTCATTAGGAAAATAAATAATGGTATTGGATACCTACTTTATGACCCTGAGATTCTCAAAAGATCTCATCTCTGAGAATGTGATTCTTAGAGGATGACTCTCTTGAGAATCAAGATGAAAATGAAGTGTAGGAACTCATTTAATTTTAGAAGATAATGAGGCTCCTGAAATCGGGAACTAAAAGGATAATTAAAGATGAAACACTAATACCTCTTCAAATGAGTTTGAGGATGTATTCCATGTGTCAGTTAAGTCTGACAATGATCGGATTTCATGTGATGAAACTCCTGAGGATTATGACATGGAAAGATGGATATTAGCAATAAATTCTAAAATAGACATCATATACAAATGTTGTATATGGACCCTCGAGGATCCACCTATAAGGGTTAGACCCATTAAGGTGCAAATGTATCTTCAAGAGAAAGAGGGAATCTGATGAGAAGGTAGAGACCTTCAAAGCACGGATCATAGCCATGAGCTACACAGCAGAAGTGAAGACATTACTTGCAGTGAGACTTGCTCTTCGGTGACCATGCTTAAAATCATCAGAATATTGATAGCCTTAGCTACACAACTTGACTATTGCATCTTCAAGATGTAAGTCAAGATTGCATTCCTCTAAGAATATCTCTCTGAGGATATTCACATGAAGTAACCCCAGTGCTTCATGGTTGAGGAATGCAAGATGCACTAGCTAAAGAACTCCATTTTTGGACTCAAATAAGCTTCTTGTAGTTGGAACATAAGATTTGATGAAATTATAAATGTTATGATTTCAAATAGAATCTTGATGAACCATGTGAAGCTTAGTAGGAGTGCCATTGTGTTCATCGTGCTAAATGTAGATAATATCCTAATCATTTGGAATAATATAAGGATGATAATAAGTGTTTTATAGACTGGCTATTCCATATCTTGAAATATAATTTCAAGGATACCTCTTGGATCTTAGTTATGAAGGTGTTCAGAAGCAAAGAAAAGAGGGTATTGGGACTGTCACATTTGTAGTGCACCTTGGACATGTTCCATTTTTCTGGAAATTCCAAGAAAGGCTTTCTTACCTTAAGATTTGGTACTGACCTATCTAAAGGGATATCACCTCAAAGAGTTGAGGAAGTGAATGCTAGAATTGCTTGCACTTGTGCATCAGTTATGAGAAGCTGAGTGTGTGCTAGATGTGTACAAAAGCCAGATATCTGCCATGCAGTGGGAGTAGTAAAATGTTACTAATCCTACTATGGAGAAAGAACACTTGATTGCAGTAATAACAATATCTTCAAAGATGACAAGGCTTTAGAGATAGTGATCTCTATGTCTTATCTTCAAAAGCTTAAGACTTTATATATAGAGATCTAAAAAGGTCTTAACTGTGGATACCTTAAGAGATAGTGATCTCCAGGAATAAGGGTATTCTGATAAGGATTATGGAAATACTGGTTATAATAATTATTGAGCAATAGTGTCAAGGACACTATAATTGCTTTATCAAGATTGAGTATTGGTTGCATAAGAAGCAACATTCGCATTGGATGCGAGCACAGTTACTAAGAGATGTGCAAGTGCCGTAAAAGGACTTGGCATAGTCTTTTGGGAACAGAGTGACTGATCATCTTACCTAGCTATTTTCTAAATAGCCTATGATTATCACATGAGTGTGGGTTTAAATGATTAGCCCATTAATGGCTCTTTGGGCTAGTGGGAGATTGTTGGACATGTGAGCCCACGACGAGCCATTATGCAATAAATGTTATTGCAAATATCATTCCCTGATCTGAAATGAAGAATAAATAATTTACAAAATAGGCCCCTCTGTACAATTAGGGTTATGTACCATGGCTATCTTAATGATCATACAACTGTTGATTCAATTATTGAATCATAGAGGTTGGTGCTTGGATGAATATCTAAAGAGTTAGATTGAGGACTCATCAAGCACCGTCAAATGATTGTTAAGATGTGATCTCCAACCTGAGTAGGAGATGGCAATCCGTTCTCACATAGGCTGATATCTGACCGACCTCTTGATGCAGGTCCTCTGCATAGGAATAGAGATTCGGAGGTGTCAGATTAGTTAGGTCAAAGAGTTGACTTAACGAGATCGAGATAACCAAAGTCCTATGTCGTATGCTGTGACGATATAGGCACGCATCCTCTGACCGGAGATAGATGTGTTACTATATGTCTGAGTATGTACATTTGGCAGACCAATAGGTTGATGACCTAATCAAGGTCTATACACCGGCGCACTGGTGTGCATATAGGGGCATATGAGTAATACGATCTCTCAAAGGGATCATACAGGTTCATTACTGAACCGAAAGACATGAGCTCACTCATGAGATATTGGGAAGAATCAAATTCCGTGCACGGTCGTCTCGCTTTGGAAGCTTGACTGAATTTGTAGGTTTGATATATACTTGTGGAAAGTATATGATCAAGACCTAGGTATGATATATGCTTTTGGAAAGTATATGATCGATACCAAATCCCAATGATCAAATGAGAACTTACTGATAAAACCCTGAAGTAGACAGTATAAAGTTGATCTAATACTTTGGGTTTATTCTGGGTCTTCCAGTATGCAGGATGTATAGGTGTTGGGATTACTTGAGGGTGATGTGATCATAAACGATTGTATAACCATGACGCTTCCACTCCTAGGGAGTGATGAAACGGGTCTGGATTTTAGTGACTCCTCTCAGTAGAGAAGTAGTCTGATCTTGGTCCAAATGTTGGACATTGATCTTAATGTGATTCGGATGCAATGAGAAGATTAGATTTGCGGTCTTGATTTAATCAAGCATCTATGAGTGGCCTGAGATCTGGATTTGAGATGTGATCTCAATGTCCAAGTCACTATACGTGGAACAATACAATCGCCCTGTCCTTATCTCCAAGTATCTGCGGAGAAAGCACATTATTCTTGAAAGAGTTCAAGAATAATTCCTATGATGAATTTAGTATCCAAGCACTGAGAAAATGGATAATTAAATATGATTTAATTATCATGAATAATATGAATTTGATTCATATTATAAGAAGAGATATCTAAGATAGTTAAATGTGATTTAATTATCAAAGATTTGAATAACATGAATATGATTGATGTTATTTGGGCACATGAGAAAAGAGATCCAAGATGATTAAATGTGATTTAATTATCATGGATATGAATAATGTGGATAACACTATCCATATTAATCATATATATATTATAAATATGATTTATAATATATAAGAGAGAGAGAAATATTGTAAATAGCATTTGTTAATTATTAATATGTGAATTGGATTCACATTAAGTAATTAATTGGAAATGTAATTTACAAATTAGTTTGGGATTTGAATATGATTCACATTTTCTTCAATGGCATGATTGAAATATTCACAAATTAATTTGGAATTAATTTGGTGGATATTATTGCAATAATAGTTATTGCAATTAATTAAGAAATAATAAGATAAATAAAAAGGAGACAAAAATCACCAACAAAAACAAAGGTGGCGTCACCCATGACTTGGTCATAGGTGACGCCTCCTATGTTTTAGGAGGTTTGTTGTCTTCTCTTCTTTGTTATCATATTATCTCTTAATAAATTAATTTATGTTAATTAAATTGTGTTGATAATAATTCAACAAATATTTAATTTAATATAAATTAATGTTGTTGGTTTTAAGCCAACAACAATCATAGCCATTGATTCTACATAGACCAAGCATGGCCGTTGGATCTATGTATCCCATGGATTGAGATCCATTGGATCCTAAACTAATATAAAAGGAGGGATAGGCTAGCCTTTCTTGAAACACACAACATGAAGAGTTGTACACGCCTACAACTCTCTCTCTCTCATATTCTCGCCCTCTCTCTTTCTCTCCTTCAAAAGGTTGCCGTTCATCTTGTGTTGAGAAAGGAGAGACTCTCGCCTTCGCCTTCGACGACTCGGGGATCTCCTTCTTCTTTAGGGCGACTTGCTCTAGAGGAAGACGACGGATTTTGTTTGACAAAATCAGGGGACTCGACGCTTGGATCTTCATCAAAGATTGCGGGAAGGACGCGAGTCATCATCGTGCCCGCAAGTGCGTTCTTCGTGGATCGGACTTGAGACAGGAGGATCTCTTGTTTGGGATCTCGCGATCACAACCACGCTTCAAGAGTTATTCCTTATACTTTTAAACGATCCGAGAAGTGTTCTCGTGATCATGTGGTTTCATCTTTAGTTTTAAAATTTTTAATTTCCGCTGCATCTCGCAACTAGTGCGACTAGTCGCCCCGATCGTATGAGATACGATCGTCACGCTTCCGTGATGCGCTTGAGGATTCTCAATATCCTTCAGTAGAGACCTTCAACTCATAGCCATGAGCTACACAACGAAGAGAAGACATTGCTTGCGATGAGACTTGCTCTTCAATGACCATGTTTAAACCCATCAGAATATTGCTAACTATAGCTATACAACTTGACTTTGGCATCTTCAAGATGGAAGCCAATATTGCATTTCTCTATGAATACCTCTTCGAGGATATTCATATGAAGTAGCCCCATGGCTTCATAGTTGAGGAAGGCAAGCTGTGTAAGCTGAATAACTCCATCTGTGGACTCAAGTAAGCTTCTTGTAGTTGGAACATCAGATTTGATGAAATCATAAATGTTATGATTTCAGATAGAATCTTAGTGAACCGTGTGAAGCTTAGTGGGAGTGCCATTGTGTTTATCATGCTAAATGTAGATGATATCCTAATCATTTGGAATGATATAAGGATACCAATAAGTGTTTTATAGACTGGATATTCGATACCTTGAGATATGATCTCAAGGATACCTCTTAGATCATAGTTATGAGAGTGTTCAGAAGCAAAAAAGAGAGGGTACCGGGACCGTCACATTAGTAGCATACCTTGGACATGTTCCATTTTTTTGGAAAATTTCAAGAAAGGCTTCTTTCCCTTAAGATATTATACTGACCTTTCTAGAGGGATAACACCTCAAGGAGTTGAGGAAGTGAATCTTAAAGCTGCTTGCCCTTGTGCACCAGTTATGAGAAGCCGGGTGTATGCTATATGTGTACAAAAGCCATATGTCTGCCATGCGGTGGGAGTAGTAAATGTTACTAATCCTACTATGGAAATAAAACACTTGATTGCATTAATAACAATATCTTTATAGATGACAAGGCTTTAGAGATAGTGATCTCTAAGTCTTATCATCAAGAGCTTAAGACTTTATAGATGGAGATCTAAAAGGTCTTAACTACAGATACCTTAGGAGATAGAGATCTCCAGGAATAAGGGTTTTCTGATAAGGATGATGGAAATACTAGTTATAATAATTATTGAGATGTAGTGTCAAGGACACTATAACTAATAAAATTGAGTATTGGTTACATAAGATGCAACATTGCATTGGATGCGAGCATTGTTACTAGGGATATGCAAGTTCCGTAAAAGGACTTGGTGTAGTCTCTTGGGAACAGAGTGACTGATCAGCTTACCTAGCTATTTTCCTAAATAGCCTATGATTGTCACATGAGTGCGGGCTTAAATGATTAGCCCATTAATGGCTCTTTGGGAAAGTGGGAGATTGTTGGACATGTGAGCCCACGATGAGCCATTATGCAATAAATGTTATTGCAAATATCATTCCTTGATCTGAAATGAAGAATAATTAATTTACATAATAGGTCCCTTAGTACAACTAGGGTTATGTACCATGGCCATCTTAATGGTCATACAACTGTTGATTCAACTATTGAATCTTGAGGCTAGTGCTTGGATGAATATCTAAAGAGTTAGATTGAGGACTCATCAAGCACCATCAAATGATTGTTAAAGAGATGATCTCTAGCCTGAGTAGGAGATGGCAATCCTATCTCATTTGGTTGATATCTGACCAACCTCTTGATGCAGGTCCTCTGCATGAGAATAGAGATTCGGAGGAGTCAGATTAGTTAGGTCAAAGAGTTGAGAGATAACCAAAGACCTATGTCGTATGCTGTCAAGATACAGGCACGCATCCTATGATAGGAGATCGATGTGTTACTATATGTTTGAGTATGAACATTTGGCAGACCAATAGGTTGACGACCTAACCGAAGTCTATACACTGGCGCACTGGTGTACCTACAAGGGCATATGAGTAATACGATTTCTCAAAGGGATCATACAGGTTCATTGCTGAACCAGAAGACATGAGCTCACTCATGATATATTGGGAAGAATCAAACTTCACGCGTAGTCATCTCACTTTGGAAGCTTGACTGAATTTGTAAGGTTTGATATATGCTTATGAAAAGTATATGATCAACACCTAGGTATGATATATGCTTTTGGAAAGTATATGATTGATACTGACTCCCAATGATCGAAGGAGAACCTTAATGATAAAATCCTGAAGGAGACAGTCTAAAATAGATCTAAAACTTCAGATTTGTTCTGGGTCTTCCAGTATGCAGGATGTACATGTATTAGGAATACCTGAGGGTGATGTGATCATAAACGATTGTATAATCATGACGCTTCTATTCCGAGGGAGTGATGAAACAGGTCTGGATTTTAGTGACTCCTCTCATAGAGAAGTAATCTGATCTTAGTCCAACTGATGGACATTGATCGGAATGTGATTCAGATGTAATGAGAAGATTAGAGTTGCGATCTTGATTTAATCAAGCATCTATGGGAGGTCCGGAAGATCTGGATTTGAGATGTGATCTCAATATCCAAGTCACTATACGTTGAACAATACAATCACCCCTGTCCTTATCTCCAAGTATCTGCGGAGAAAGCGCATTATCCTTGAAAGAGTCCACGGATAATTTCATTGTTGATATATGTATCTGAGCATTGAGAAAATGGATAATTAAATGTGATTTAATTATCATGAATAATATGAATTTGATTCATATTATAAGGAGAGTTATCTGAGATAATGAAATGTGATTTAATTATCAACGACGTGAATAACGTGAATGTGATTCATATTATTTGGGCACATAAGAATAGAGATCCAAGATGATTAAATGTGTTACAGAGGTATCAAGCTGATGAGTCACACTATGAAAATTTGGGAACGTGTGATCGAAAGAAGGTTGAGGCAAGTTTCCCAAGTAAAAGAAAACCAATTCGGATTCATGCCAGGTCGCTCAACTATTGAAGCCATCCATTTGCTGAGGAGAACAATGGAGATTTATAGAGCTAAAAGGAAGAATATCCATATGATCTTTATTGATTTGGAGAAGGCTTATGATTCCGTCCCACGAGAGGTACTATGGAGAGTTTTGGAGAAGAGACAAATACCTGTCCTATACATTAATCTCATAAAGAATATGTATGATAGGGCTTTATCTTGTGTAAGGACCCCGACGGGGAAGACTGACTATTTTGATATCAACATTGGTTTACATCAAGGTTCAGCTTTGAGTCCATTTCTTTTTACTTTGATTATGGACGAGTTGACAAGTCACATTCAGGATGAGTTACCTTGGTGTATGTTATTTGCTGATGATATTGTGTTGATTGACGAGACTAGAGATGGAGTAAATGAGAAGCTTGAGGTTTGGAGACATGCATTGGAGACTAAAGGCTTTCGTATAAGTAGGGCTAAGACGGAATATATGGAATGCACCTTTGATGGAAGCAATGGTGAAGGAATCGAGGTGAAGATTGGTGACGATAACATTCAGAAGAGAGATTCTTTTAGATATCTGGGATCTATTTTGCAACATGATGGGGAAATTGATGGAGATGTTACTAATAGAATAAATGCAGGCTGGCTAAAGTGGAGAGGAGCCTCCGCTGTTCTTTGTGATAAGAAAATTCCTTTAAAAATTAAAGGAAAGTTTTACAAAGCAGCCGTGAGACCTGCTATGCTTTATGGTTCTGAATGTTGGCCTGTGAACCATAGACATGTGCAGAGAATGGCTGTAGCAGAAATGAAAATGCTAAGATGGATGTGTGGACATACACGTAAAGATCGGATTCGGAATGATGCAATTAGAATGTTGGTGTAGCTCCGATCGAGGATAAGATGCGAGAAAACCGCTTAAGATGGTTTGGTCATTTGCAAAGAAGGTCAACTGATGCACCGGTTAGGAGATGCGAGTGTTGGGATGTTGAGCCGGCTAAGAGAGGGCGAGGACGACCCAAGAAGTGTTGGAAAGAGACTATACGAAGGGATCTTAGCTTTTTGGATATAAGTCGGGGATTGACCCAAGATAGATCTGAATGGAGGCGAAGAATCCATGTAGCTGACCCTACTTAATTGTGGGAAAAGGCTTTGTTGTTGTTGTTGTAGATATGAATAGTGTGGATAGCGCTATCCATATTGATCAGATATATTATAAATTTAATTTATAATATATTAGAGAGAGAGAGATAGAGATAGAGCATATTGTGATTTATATTTGTTAATTAATTATTGATGTGAATTGGACTCACATTGGATAATTAATTGAAAATATAATTTACAAATTATTTTGGGATGCGAATGTGATTCACATTTTTCAAATTGCATGATTGCAACATTCACAAGATAATTATGAATTATTTTTGTGAAATAATTTACAATAAATGTTATTATAAATCTTGGAGATATCATGAGATAATGAGATCTCATGAGATAATAGGATCTTATGATATATTGAGGAGATAGACCATTTCTCCCCTTTCTTTAGGGGATAAGGTCAATCTTCTCATTATATCTAAGATTAATTAATTAATTTAATTTGAAATTAATTATATTGATTTATCAATATATATATTAATTTAAAATAAATTAATTGTTATTGTGTTTTTACAACAAGATCATGACCATTGAAAGAATCACAAATCAATATCATCCATTGATTTAGTGTTTTTCATGGATTGAGATCCATGGATCCCAAAATACTATATAAGAAGAGGCACCCCTTGCTCTTAAAGTGACATCTAATCAATTGCTCCCTCTCTCTCTCTCTACATGCCAAGTCTCTCTCCCTCTCCGTCATTGTGGCCGTCCACCATGGAGCCCTTGAATGAGTAGCCATCACCACAGCGTTGTTGTTATGCTACCAGAGTATTCGCTCGCGGATCTCTATCTCCTTCAGTACGCCTCGCTCGTGAAGAAGACGTCGGATCTCGTGTGACAAGATCAGGAGATTCGTGGCTTGGATCATCAACATGGATTACGAGGAGCATACATCTCATCAACACGCTCGCAAGCGTCTCCTCCGTTGAGTCGGACTTGAGATAGGAGGTCTCTTTGTTAAGAGACTTGATTGCAACCACGCTTCAAGAGGTAAACCTTATACCTATTGTGGTTTAGATGAAATTATCCGAGAAATGTTCTTGGATCACATGGTTTCATCACATTAAAAAATTTTAAATTACGTTGCATCAAGCAGCTAGTGCGACTAGTCGCTCTCGATCGTATACGATATGATCATCATGCTTCCGTGATGCGCTTGAGGATCTCCCCATATCCTTCATTCATCACTCTAAAAGATGAAAATAGAGCTTTGTTCCCAAGTAACTAGTTGTGTTTATTCATCTAAATTGCATTATTATCATTCATGCATATGTAAATAATATTCATATTTTAACATGCATAATTGCATAAATAAGAAGCCGAAAATATGTTGTACATTATCACATATATATTACCAAAACATCCCTAATTTTTTTATTATTTTTCACTAACTGTAAATAAAGTAAAATCAACTTTATTGTGTACATATTACTAACATTAATCAAGAAAAAATATCAAAAAATCCTAACATGTATATATGTTCTGTGGAAATGAAAGAAAATGATAGTATTCCATCTAACCCTAGAGCTCTCCTATATAGGAGAAAAGCTAAAAGGGTAAATTACATAAACATGACAATAGAAATAAATAATATGGAAAAAGGACAAAATAACATAAATATCTTAACACTCCCCCTCAAGATGGAGAATATATATCTATCATGCTTAGCTTGGAACAACAGTGATGAAAAGTACCTCTAGCAAGAGCTTTAGTAAACATGTCTGCAATCTGATCTTCTGACGCTATATAAGACGTTGAGATAAGCCCCTTTTGGATCAAATCACGAGTATAGTGGCGGTCCACCTCAATTTGCTTTGTCCTTTCATGAAATGCTAGATTATTAGGTATAAACAAGGTTGTCTGATTGTCGCATTTGAGATGCATAGGAAGAGGAACTTCAATCTTTAAATCGGTTAAGACAGATTTGACATCTCTGTACTATCTTGGGCCATTGCTCTATATTCTGATTCCGCACTAGATCTAGCAATGACAGTTTGTTTTTTACTCTTCCATGAGACCAATGAGCTGCCAACAAACACAATGAAGCCTGAAGTAGACTTCCTATCCTTAGGACACCCAGCGTAATCTGCATCTGCACACCCTATAACTGAGAGAGACGTATCTCTTCTAAACAGAAGACCTGCACCTAGAGATGACTTCGGATATCTCAAGATCATGAATACTGCATCCATGTGCACCTATCTGGGTTGCTCCATGAATTGACTTACTCTACTCACAACGAAAGATATATCAGGCCTGGTAATAGTTACATATAATAATTTCCCTACCAGCTCTCTGTACCGTCTCTTGTCCACCTCCTCAGATTCATCATTATGAAGCTTCACATTAGGATCCATCGGGATAGTAGCTGGTCTACATCCTGTCAAACCTGTCTCAGATAAAAGATCAGTAACATATTTTCTTTGTGTCATAACCATACCCTGCTGATTTCGTGCAAAATCCAGGCCAAGGAAGTAACGAAGCGTGCCAAGGTCCTCGGTAACAAACTGATGTCCAAGGAAATCCTTAGCTGCTTGAATGCCCTATTCATCGCTGCCAGTGATAACAGTGTCATCAACGTAAACCAAAACGACTACAATACCTCTCTGGTTTCTCTTTACAAAGAGAGTATGATCTGCAGTAGATCTGACAAACCCCTTCTATTCAATCAATTCTGAGAGCTTCTGAAACCAAGCCCTCAGACTTTGCTTAAGGCCATATATCGCCTTATGAAGACAGCACACCATACCGGACTCCCCTCAGCAGCAAACCCATGTGGTTGCTGCATGTAAACCTCTTCCTACAGATCACCATACAAGAAAGCATTCTTGACATCTAATTGGAAAAGTGGCCAATCATGTACCACAATAACTGCAATAAGAATCCGCAAGGTAGAATTACGTGCCACAAGAGAAAAGGTGTCCTGATAATCCACTTCATAGGTCTGGGTGAACCCATGAGCAACCAACCTGGCCTTGTATCTGTCTACGGTACCATCGACCCGATGCTTCATAGTAAATATCCACTTGCTCCCAACAACATACACACCTGGTGGATCATGGACTACACACCACGTACCGTGTGACTGTAAAGATGCCATCTCCTCCTCCATAGCCAGACGCCACTAACTTCTTTGCAGTGCCTCATGATATGACCTCGGTATCTCTACAGCTGACAATCCAACAACAAAGTGCTGAAAATCCTTGGAAAGACACTCCAAGGAGACATGAGAACCAATAGGGTGCATTGAGCTTGCACGTTTCTGCCGCCGAAGTGTAATAGACAAATTCAGATCCTCAGCAGGAGTAGTAGAGATAATATATGTACCATGTACCTCAGTCTGTACAAGTAAATCACCTGTTCCGTCAGAAGAACTCAAATGCTCAGTACATACCTTGGGTGTGTTGGATGATTGAGGAGGCACATGAGCATGGGGCCTTCGCTGGTAGACCTGTGGAAAGAAAATAGGAGACGGTGGTGGAGGCGGCGGTGGTGGTGGAGGTGGTGATGGAGTAGAGTATGGTAATGACGTAGGAGGAGGCATATAGATTTCTTCTCCATCTTCTGAAGGGGTAAGACTGTCACCTGTGGGAGAGAAATACATAATGGACTCAAAGAAGGTGACATCAGCACTGACATAGTACCTGCGTTGAACATGGTCAAAACATCGATATCCCTTTTGGGTTTTGGAATACCCAACAAACACACATTTGGCAGCTCTAGGAGAGAGCTTGTCAAGACCAGGAGAGAGTTGATGAACAAATGCTACGGAACCAAAAACACGAGGTGTAAGCGAGAAAAGATCTGTCTCGGGAAACACAATCAAGAAAAGGATCTTCTCCCCCAACACTGAAGAAGGCATAAGATTTACTGGGTAGCAAGCAATTAGAACCGCATCTCCCCAATAAGAATGAGGAACACGACTCTGAATTAAAAGGGTTCTGGTAAGATCCAAAAGATGGCGGTGTTTCCTTTTGGCCACCCCATTTTGTTGGGAAGTATATGCACATGATGTTTGATGCACAATACCATGAGACTTAAGAAATTGAGAAAGTTGAGTACTGCAAAACTCTAATGCATTATCAGAACATATGAACTTGACTTTTGCAGAAAAAATGTTTTTTATTTCATTAATAAAAGATTGAATAACAGGACTAGCATCAGACTTGTTCTTAAGAAGGAAAACCCAAGACAATCGAGAAAACTCATCAACCGCAACAAGATAAAATCTGTGTCCCTAATGATCTAGAACACGACTAGGACCTCAAATATCAAAATGGAGCAACTCAAACAGACTATGACTACTTGGACCCTGACGACTCTGGTTAGTGGACCGATGATGCTTCCCAAGCTGGCAGGCCTCGCACTGAAAAGAAGAGCGAGGAAAGATCTGTGGAAGAACGTGAATCAGCTTTTGCGAAGGAAGATGTCCAAATCGCAGATGCCACATATATAGACAAACAGATCCAGTATGGAGAGAAGAAGAGGCTCCAACATACAGAGACTGCACAAGTCTGTAAAGGCCCCTTGCTCACGACCAGTTCCAATCACTCTACCCATGAGTATGTCCTAAAATACAAGAGCAGAAGGATCAAATATGGCATGGCAATGTAAATCTCTGGTGAATTTACTAATTGATAGTAGATTCATAGAAAATTCTAGAGCATATAGAGCATTCGGAAGCCTCAAAGTAGACATCAACTGCACCCCCCCTGACCAGTGATTGGGGAATGTGTTCCATCTGCTATCACAACTGATCGTCCAGGTTGAGTAGGACGAAAAACACTAAACTGACCTCTGTCACCACAGAGATGATGGGATGCTCCGGAATCTATGATCCATTCAGAAAAGTCTGCCCTGTAGCAACTAGTAAACGCATATTCTATACCTGATGTAGACACGAATGCTGAGGCAGCAACCTCTGAGGATCCTGAAGGAGAGCTAGTGGATCCAGACGTGCCAGGCATAATCTCTCTCAATCATGCTACAAGCTCATCAAACCTCTGATCAGATGCAGGTGGACTCCCAGTCTGTTGTGTCTGCTTTGCAACTCTCGTTGATGCAGGAAACCCATGCTTAGAATATCAAGTTTCCTCAGAATGGCCTGTCCTATGTCAGTAGGTGCACAGTTGACGAGGTCGAACACCCCCTCCTCTGCCGCGGTTGGAGCTTCCCCTACCATGAAATATTGTATGGCTGCCTCTACCACGTGACGCCTCCATAGATGAAGATCTCTGGTGCTGTGAAGTACTACCAGAGGATACATATAATATATCAATCTTCGATACGCCTCCTCCATAGGAGGTATGGTAGCATCAGTGAGGATCTGGGCACGGGCTGCATCATACTCCGGATCCAGGTCTGCTAGAAATACCCCCGTCATCACAGAGTCTCTGTATGTCATCACAGAGTCTCTGTATGCCTTGAGATGCTCTGGTGTAGCAGTCAAGGGTATGTAGCATTGTAATTTCTCGAACATACCCCTCAAAGAAGTGTAGAGGGTGTAAAGAGGACGACCATTCTGCTTCGATGTGAAGATATCATGCTGAAGCTAGAGTATCTTCGACTCATTCTTTGCCAGAGAGTATGTCACGATAAGATTGTCCCACATAGACTTTACAGTAGGCTGACTCAGTATATCATTAGCTATCTACGTAGATACATTCCCAGATAGCCATACACGAGCATAAGCATCATCCGCCTCCCATGAGGCATTTGTCCCAGTCTTGTCACGTGGCTCCTCTGTCGTGAGTATATGCTTCTTACCATTACATTGCATCAAACTCATGAACTGCATGGCCCATAGTTCATAGTTGGTTTCATCCATTATTGATAATGGGTGCCAGACCTTTGAAGGCACCCAGGGATGTGACTTCCACTTTGTTGTCAGACATGATGACAACTATCTTCAAGACTAGGCTAGCAACAAGAGATACGAAGCGTCTACACTGACATACAAGAAGATGGTTGTGGGTGTAGACTCATACCACAACCTCTTCCATCCTTCTGGAGAGTCCTTTGGGTAACTAGGGTGTTTCTAGATGTTAACGTCACACCCTAGATACCCGACAATCCACGAGATGAAGTGTCAAAGCGTCAACACGCTAAAGCTCACGCACGAGACCCCCAAATAGGCACAGGCGACAACGCACGGGGGCGGCAGCGCAGGTCATAGGCGGCAGCGCGGGTGCTGGTGCGTGGCAGGTCACGAGCGGTGGCGCAGGGCACTGGAGAAGGTGCGGAGCACCGATGGTGGCGTGAGCTGATGCGAATGAGACCCTCGGCGACTAGGGTTTTGGTGGGGGATCAAATCTTAGGGCACGTGCTCTGGTCTAGGACCGTCGCTTTGATACCATTTGAAAATGAAAGAAAAAGATAGTATTCCATCTAACCCTAGAGCTCTCTTATATAGGAGAAAAGATCAAAAGGTAAATTACATAAACATGACAACATATAAAAAATACGGAAAAAGGACAAAATAACATAAATATCTTAACAAGTTCAATAAAACCCAAATCCCAGTTTGGAGACAAAAAAGGCGTAAATGTGATATCTCTCTCAAACAGTCTCCTATAGACCCCTACTCACTTTTAAACTAATATACATTCAATTATATACAAAACGAGACCAAATTAAGAAGAATTAGAGTTCATATGTAAAACTTGGGTTTTGGGACCTAATAAAGCCAAAAATCGATGGTCTTAAGTTCCACACAAGGTGGGAACTCAGTCGCTGAATCGACCACATGAAATCCGGACTTCAAACAACAAGTAACCCACAAAAATCAAATCAAGCAATGATTGTAAATGTGGAGTTAAAATTTATTACAACTCTTCAATAAGTGTGTATAGGTGCAAGTATGTGTAGAGTGTCAAACTCAGAGAGCAAGCAGGAACGAACAAGTCAATGGTGCTAAAAAATGTGAAAGTGATCAAACGCCTACAAGTTCTATTTTTGGTGGGTTTTTAATTTTTAATTTTTTTATTTAATTTTTTATTTTCTAATTTTTGTATTTGATTTTTAATTTTCTGATTTTATATATTGTTTTTATATTTATACTTTTTTTAAATAGAATATATATATACAAATAAGAAAGAGAGGGATAAAGTATTTATAAAAATAGGTAAAAATAAGCAAAATTCAGAAAATAAAATATTTTTGTGCTTTTTATAATTCTCTAATGTTCTTGTGATTTATATATATTTTTCCTAATTTTTTGGTATTTTTAAAGACAAAAATACTGAAATCAGGGAATAAAATAAAAAGCTGAAACGAAAATGGAGAAATAAAATATCAAATAGTAAAAAAATTCTTTAAATTATTTTTAAATAAAAGATAATAAAATCAAGAAAATTAAGAAACAGAAATATATAACTAATAAACACAGTTTCAAGACCAAATACAAATTCCAAAACTCGCAGGGGCACACGTGTAAATATCCCACCCCCCGCACGTGGTTTGCACGCGCCTGGGGAGGACCTAAATGCAATTAGCAAAAACCTAGGGGCTTAACTGCAATTTTTTCAAAAATATTACACTTAATAGAAATGTTCATGGACTTAAACGAAATAACAAAACTCGCAGGGGTGGCCTTGCAAAATGCCCACAACCCCACGTACGTGAGTCACGTGAGGTGACGTGGACTGGACCTAAATGCAAATATTAAAAGTCCAGGGGCCTAAATGCAAATATTACAAAACATTTAGACTGCAAATAAAAGTTTTAATACTAAATATTAAATACAAAATGGCCGGGGTGTTAGAGTGCAAAATACCCACAACTACGAGATCGAACGGCGGAAACATCGCCACTAATCCACGTGGTGTCCCAGGGACGCGCGATGTCGGTTCGAAGATGAGTGGCTGCGATCAGATATGGCGAAGTAATCAACGGTCGATGCGGGCCAAGATCGGACGACTATGCGGTGATCTGGAGCGGCGGCCTGATGATGAATCTACGTTTCATCATCTTTATTCTATCATTTTGACCTTAAAAACCCTAGTAAATGCGTGTAAATACCGTTAATTTAGGCATTTTAGCATGCATGCATTATTATGTAAATATTGTATAAAATGCGGTTTTTAATGCCAAAATTATAGAATAAAGAAAAGAAAAGAAAAAGAATAAAATATTGTAGATATTTTATGACACGAAACCCCAAGACCTAGGCATCTTGATGACTAGGTCGACAAGGAATAAAGTAGGGGGAGATAATGGCCAAAATACAATAAAGTACAATAAAAATACCTTTTATTTCATTCATTCTTTATTCATTTTGGGACCTATTTTTGGTTCCACTTTTTATACCTCAAATAAAGAAACTTTGTACATGAAAGTTGTAGATAATTATGTATAGAAAAATACAAAATTGATTTCACTCAAAAATAATGTACAAATAAAAAGTTATGATCTGAATAACAATCCAGAATCCCAACTTCCCAGACCTGTATCTCCCAAATAAAACTCGAAACGCGTCAAACTCACCTTTAATTGTATGTAATATTTCATAAGCTATTTAATGAAGGTGGTTTCGTGTTTGGCGGAGCTACGGTATGAAGTTGAGTTTTAGACCCCTATTGTATACTTGTACAGATTAAAATATTCAATTTATTATTTATTCATTATTTTTGTAATTTTATATTTTTATAATTTTGTAAATATTATTTATAATATATGTGTATATTAAAATCAGAATAAAAACACAAAGAAAACACAAAATAAAATACTTGTCTATAATACACAAGTATAATACTTATAAAGTATACCTATATAATTAATACTTATATTTTATTAAGTGTACAAAATACTTCAGAAAAAAATAAAAATATATTTAAGTGTATAAAAATATTTTATAAGTATATAAAATAATAAAAATAAATAAATTAATTAAATATACAAAATAAAAATAAAATATTAAAATATATAGAAGAATATAAGGTTTTTATCTGTTGTGCCCCTCTGAGATATTGCAATTTCAGTTATGCTCCTCCCTTTTTTGGAATATCAGTTATGCCCCTACCTTCTTGCAAAATTCACAGTTGTGCCCTTCTATTAAGGTAAAGTAGGGGCATAACTGATATTACAAAAGGACAGAACTGTGAATTTTGCAAGAAGATAGGGGCACAACTGGCATTTCAAAAAAGGGAGGGGCATAACTGAAATTACAATAGCTCAGAGGGGTACAACTGATAAAAACCCAATAATATACCTATATAGGCTATAAATGGTAATTTGTAATTTTTTACCTCATAAAAATAAATAAAAATCAGAATAAAATACTTTACAAAATAATAAACATTTTTAATTTTGAAACCAAAAAGTAATAAATTCAACAACTATTTTTAATTGATTTTACAAGCCTTTTTTCCAAGGTTTTTTCTGGTTGATCCACGTGGACCAACCATATTTGTCCCTTGGTTGACCTCGGTCAACTCTCTGACCGAGGTCTGGCTCTGTGTCAGACTTGCATTTTTGGCCGATTTCGCGATTTTTTCGAGGCGAATCCTTGCATTATCTCATGATTCAACCTTCATGACTTTTCATCACCTCCCATCGAGGATACACGCCCAAGGGTCATCTTGGGGCATGGATCATCGATGCGACTTCTATGCCTCATTTTTCTCGCCCCGTCGGCCACCCATTCAAAAGCAACCCGAGTCTTCCTTTCTCTTTTGAACCCATTTTTGACCGATCTAACCCTCCTTTGGCTGAGATCTGGACTGGAGAGGTGACAACTCTCCTCCATCTCCCTTCAGAGGGCTCTGGCGACGTCTTGTGGCGCTTCCACCACCTCCGACCATGCTCGGCCGTCGAGGTACCTGCTCGCAACTCCAGGCCGTTCGATCCAGTTTTCTTCCATTTTCTCTTTGCTTTAACTTGCTGTAGCTTTTAGTTTTAATTTCGTGCCTTCCATTACGTGATTCACCCGCTTCTGTAGTCTATATTTGGATTCAAATCCTCGCCGAAGTTCTCGAGCTCCGGCCACCATCCACCAAGCCTAAACTACCACCATTCCCCCTCCGCCAGCCCTAGGACCTTCCTTTGTTGTTCTTGATATTAACCTACCGGTACCAGGCGCCGCATGCCCCTTTGGGAGTCGGATTTTTGTCAAAAACGCCGTCTCCAGGTCGGCTTAAGAAGCTGGGAGCTCTGGAGCACCTACAACGGTCTCCGGCCATATTTGGAGCCCCTGGGAGTCGCGAAGTTGCAGCGGGAGAATCAAGCACCAGTCGGAAGGCTACCAGGTGCTAGGGAACTCGAGCACTTAAAACTCACCTCATTTTCAAAAAAAATTGTCTTGGGGAGAGTAACCCCCTCCTTGGTTGATTTATATGCAACGAGAGAGTGACCTGAACACTAGGATAGAGCCACAGAAATCTTGGTTGACTACTGGTCTTGGAGAGTCGTTCTCCAGTGAGGATCTCTCCGGTAACTGGTAAAGCGGACCGCGATGTCCTTAGCAGAGGGAGTTGATCGGGTAGCCGGTAAACGGTCCGCAACTCCTACTAGCTAGGAAAGATCTCATTTAGGATTGGGACAGTCGGCTAGGAGAGTTGGGATCCCAACAGCTTGCTTAACCGCTCTGATAGATTGATTGATCACCTAAATAAAATTGACAAGATAAATGACCGAACTTTCACGGTCATTAGCTCAGAGTTGTGTAGCTGAATTGGGGGTTTGTCTTCACATCTTGTTTGCATTCCAGTTAGCAGTCCCATCTTTTTTATTTTCACTTTTTAGTATTTTTCTGAAATAAAGACAATGTCTAACGATTTTTTTGATCTCCTGGTTATTTTAACTCCAATAAAATAGGGGAGGAAGTCGAAAAAGCCGATGCGCGATCAAACACAATGATGCATGCAGAGATAGAAATGCGTACCTTGCTCCAGCACTGTACATGCAGGGTGATCCGCACATAAATTAAAGACAGGAATTAAACTACCTATATGATGCAAGAAGAAATTGTCCTTAGACAAGAATTTCTACTCGAGAAGAACATTAGCTAAATGGTCAACAAGAGGAGTCGGAGTCCGGTCTCTGATGCCGATCGGTGTCCGCCGTAACGGATTTTGCCAGCGCTGTATACGGCCTCTAGCGGCACGTGACTCCTCAGGTGACCAAGATAGCCTTTTATTTTATGAGTTATTAATTAGGTCCACTTACGGTCGATAGGCACAAGCAAAATATTAGGTGCGGGGCCCTAATCAATTACGCCACAATCACAATAAAATCCTAAGTCTAGGGGCCAAAATCTTCGTGAATCAAAATAAAAAAAGCGAAGAAAACAAAAACTGGCGAAAAACCGCAAGGAAGAAGAGGCCCCCAAGGGAACAATCCCTCGGAAATTGGGCCCGAGTGTCCTAGAGAGTCCAAGTTCTTACAATTTAAAGTCTCTCTCTCTCTCACTTCAAATTACACAAATGAACAAATAAGCAAAAATGCTCGAGATGGTGACTGTCTCCTCAGATCCTTCCAAACTCCTTTGATGCTAGGTCAGAAGTCACGCTCCGCCTTCACGTGGGTGCACAGGCGCTTTGGATATAGTGCCTCCCTCGATCCGCGGTACCTTGCACAAAGTTCAAAGAGAGGGTGATTAGACAAGTCAAGCAATAATATCAAATGAGTAGAGCTCAAAAATAGGCAAATAATCACAATCAATAATGAATCTCAATCTAAACATTGTTGCTCCCCGGCAACAGCGCCATTTGATGAAGCCAAAAATCGATGGTCTTAATTTCCACACAAGGCGGGAACTCAGTCGCTGAATCGACCACACGAAATCCGGACTTCAAACAACAATTAACCCACGACAATCAAATCAAGCAATGAAGGTAAATGCGGAGTTAAATTTTATTATAACTCTACAATAAGTGTGTATAGGTGCAAGTATGTGTAGAATGTCGAACTCAGGGAGCAAGCAGGAAAGAACAAGGCAATAGTGCTCAAAATCGTGAAAGTGATCAAACGCCTACAAGTGCTATTTTTGGTGGGTTTTTAATTTTTAATTTTTTTATTTAATTTCTAATTTTATAATTTTTGTATTTGATTTTTAATTTTCTGATTTTATATTTTCTTTTTTATATTTTATATTTTTTAAATAGAATATATATACAAAGTAAGAAAAAGAGGGATAAAATATTTATAAAAATAGGTAAAAATAAGCAAAATTCATAAAAAAAAATATTTTTGTGCTTTTTATAATTCTCTAATGTTCTTGTGATTTTTCTATATTTGTCCTAATTTTTTGGTATTTTTAAAGATAAAAATACTAAAAATAGGGAATAAAATAAAAAGCTGAAACGAAAATGGAGAAATAAAATATCAAACAGTAACAAAAATTCTCCAAATTAATTTTAAATAAAAGATAATAAAATCAAGAAAATTAAGAAATAGAAATTGTATTTTTAGTTTTTTATGAATTTTTAATATTTGTATGAAGATTTTTCAGGGTTTTATAATCTTTATGGGTTTTCTTTTGTATTTTTTAATGATTTTTAGTCTGAAATTAAAAGACACTAAAAGACACAATATATATATATATATTGGAATTTTTCGAGAAGTTTTTATATTTTTTTGATATTTTCTAATGCAAACAATATCAAAAATGCATATTTTTCAATTTTTATAAATATGAAAATGTAATAAAAATGCAAACTAAAACTAGGGCGTGAAACTACAATGCAACAGGAACTTATGATAATTTTTTGGTAACTTTTGGGTTTTATAGATGCACGAAATAAATAGAGACAACAAATAGAAAATACACTACTAGAAGGGGTATAGATGTAAATATCCAGAAACTCAAGGGCCAAAGTGCAATTTTGCACAAAATATAACTAATAAACAAACTTTCAAGACCAAATATAAATTCCAAAACCCGTAGGGGCACAAGCACAAATATCCCACCCCCCGTCGTGGTATGCACGCGCTTGGGGAGGACCTAAATGCAATTAGCAAAAACCTGGGGGCTTAACTGCAATTTTTCCAAAAATATTACACTTAATAGAAATGTTCCTGGACTTAAACGAAATAACAAAACTCATAGGGATGTCCTTGCAAAATGCCCACCACCCACGTGCGTAAGTCACGTGAGGCGATGTGGACTAGACCTAAATGCAAATATTAAAAGTCTAGGGGTCTAAATGCAAATATTACACAACATTTAAACTGCAAATAAAAGTTTTAATACTAAATATTAAATACAAAATGGTCGGGGTGTAGAGTGCAAAATACCCACAGCTACGAGATCGAACGGCGGAGACGTTGCCACTAATCCACGTGGCAGCCCAGGGATGTGCGATGCCGGTTCGAAGATGAGTGGCTGCGATCAGATCTGGAGAAGTAATCAACGGTCGACGCAGGCCAAGATCGGACGACTGTGCGGTGATTTGGAGCGGCGGCCTGATCGGACGACGGAGAGGCGAGGGGGAAGAACAGGGAAGAATGCCAGCGAGGCGAACTTCCCCGAGCTAGATCTCGGTCCTCCGGCGGTCTGGAAGCGTGCAAAATGGCCGGGCGTGCTCCTGGGAGGTCGGGCTAGATGCTGGAGGACTCGGCTTCATCGGAGGAACGTCGAGGCACCGCCAAGAAGGCGACGGAGGAATCAGGTCCAGGTACCTCCGGCGAAGTACGCAAAATGGTCTCCAGTGGCTCTCCATGCGCGTTGACATGCAAAAACACGTGAGAGGGTCCATGGCAAACTTCCTGGACCCCGCAGACGTACGGTGGTGGTGTGGAACGACGACGCGAGCTGGATGGAAGTCGGCATGAGGTGCGCTCCAGCGAGGGGATTCGAGATGGCGATTGAGCGAGCGATATGCGAAATGGACGATAGGGAAATGTTCCTACGACCACGGCGGACAAGAAAATGCAAAAAGAAATAAGGGAGAAGGGGTACATCGATGGCCGGAGACCAGAGGAGTAGAACCTCGACGCCGGTGGTCGGCGGAGATGATGGAGCCGCCTCGGCCCTTCCTCGACCCTCCTGAAGCTTGGAATGGGGAGCTTTCACCTCCCTCTATCTCTGGAGCACAATAGGTGGGGAGAAAGCTGCACGCAAGGGGTTCAAACTTGAGCTCGAAGGTGGCGGGTCCGATATATACCTGCTGATATGGCGAGATTTGAGTACTTGGCGTGGATCAGTGATGATCAAGGAAGGAGTTCCAAGAAGGAGGCGAAGCCAAAAGATGGAAGAATAAGGTGCCAAAATTTCTTGAAAGCGGGGCGAAATCACGGGTGTTAGGCCTGGCAGGCCTCGGTCAGGGAGTTGGCCAAGGTCAACAAACGACCGCGGTTGGTCCACGAGGACCAACTAGGAAATTCCAAGTGAAAATTATTTGTAAATTTAAAATAAAATAGTAAATGATTTTCTTTATTTTAGGTTATAAAATAAAAAATGTTCCTTATTTTATAAAGATTTTATGGCGATTTTTATTTATTTTTATGAGGTACAGAATTACAGGTTACCTTTTATGTCCTATATAGGTATATCTTCTATATATTTTAATATTTTATTTTTATTTTGTATATTTAATTTTATTTATTTTGTTTATTTTTTTATAAATTTATAAAATATTTTTATACACTTAAATAAATTTTTATTTTATTTTTCTGATATATTTTGTACACTTAATAAAATATAAGTAGTAATTATATAAGTATATGTATTGGTATTGTACCTATGTATTATATACATGTATTTTATTTTTGAATTTTCTTTAGATTTGTATTCTGATTTTAATGTACATATGTATTATAAATAATATTTACAAAATTATAAAAATATAAAATTAGGAAAATAATTAATAAATAATAAAATGAATATTTTAATCTGTACAAGTATACAATTGGGGTCCAAAACTCAACTTTCAAACTGTAGCTCTGTAAAATGCGAAACCACCTTCATTAAATAGCTTATTTAAAATTATATACAATTAATTTTTGATGTCTTTCGAGTTTTTATTTGAGAGATACAAGTCTGGGAAGTTGGTATTTTGGATTTTTATTCAGATCAAAACTTTTTATTTGTACATTATTTTCGAGTGAAATCAATTTTGTATTTTTCTATATTTAATTATCTACAACTTTCATGTACAAGGTTTCTTTATTTGAGGTATAAAAAGTGAAACCAAAAAAAGGTCCCAAAATGAATAAAGAATGAATAAAATGAAAGGGAATTTTATTGTGGCCCTTATCTCCCCCTACTTTATTCCTTGTCGACCTATTCATCGAGATGCCTAGGTCTCGGAGTTTCAGGTCATAAAATATTTACAATATTTTATCCTTTTTCTTTTCTTTTCTTTATTCTATAATTTTGGCTTTAAAAACTATATTTTATATACTATTTATACACACATGCAAGGATGCTAAAATGTATGAATTAAGGGTATTTACACGCATTTGCCAAGGAGTTTGAGGCCAAAATGATAGAATAAAGATGATGAAATGTGGATTCATCAGGACCTCATTATGTATTGTATATTTTATCTAATTTAACCATTTTATTTTAGGTACAAAAATAACCATTTTAACTTATTTCTTTTTCATTTATTTTCTTTGATGTATGATTTAATAAAATCTGTAAAAATCTAGATTAAAATTGAAGTAAAATAATCAAAGAAAATAAATCTCTCTGAGTCTATATACAGAGTCTGTATAGACTCTACTCAATTGGAAAATTAATGAATGGTTCATTAGCTTTTCTAATACTGAAAATTAAATATTATAAGATCAATAGGAGGATGAAGGTCATTTGACAATGACCTGGCATCAATCCTTGGACATATGTCCGTTGATAAGATCAATAGACCAGTAAGAGATGAAACTTTAGAATGTCTAAAATTTCAAATCTTACATACTTTGAATATTGTATTCAAAGTAGAAAATACCCAATGCACCCTTCTTTGGGAATGGTGCTAGTTGCCAAGGTATCCAAGATCTCATACATATTGATGTATGTGGATCATCTATATCACAATAAACATTGATGATATGTGATATCATTCGATGATTATTTGTGATATGAGATTTCTTCCCTTCACCATAGAAAGATTTGAAATGTTCAAGGATTTCGTAATCTTGGTTTAGAACCAAAGTTTGAAGGAAGATGAAATAAATTTGATCTAACCTAGGTAGCAAGTACTTATTAGATGAATTCAATGGATGCCTTATGGAGTCAGGAATATCATTCCTATCTCACTCCTCCTCATACACCTAAACTCAACGGAGTTGTAGGGAGATATAATTGGATCATGTTTGACATGATTTGATCAATGATTAATCTTAGCATAATTATATCTTAATTTCCAGGTATATATATGTAGTAGAGACTACATTATATATCATTAATAAGACTCCATGCTAATATAAACCCAAAAGCCCTCATAAGCTATGGTTTGGAATCTAGCATAGTTTTGGACACTTGAGGATTTAGGGTTGCTTGGTCCATAACTTTGTCATAGATGCAAGTAAGCTGGAATCTAGCATAAGAGAGTGCTACGTCATTAGGAAAATAAAGGATGGTATTGGATACATACTTTATGACCTTGAGATTCTTAACAAATTTCATCTCTAGGGACATGATTCTTAGAGGATGAGACTCTTGAGAACCAAGATGAAAATGAAGTGAAGGAAGTCATTGAATCTTGAGAAGATAATGAGGCTCCTGAAATTGGAAACTAAAAGGACAATTAAATATGAAACACTCATACCTCTTTAAATGAGTTTGAAGATGGATTTCATGTGTCAGTTAAATCTGACAATGATCTTGCTCATATGACTAAGCTTCAGAAGATCATGACACGGAGAGATGGATGTTAGCAATAAAGTCTAAAGTAGACTTCATATACACGTGTTGTATATGGACCTTGAGGATCCACCTACAAGGGTAAGACCCGTTAGGTGTTAATTGATCTTCAAGAGAAAGAGAGAACCTGATGAGAAGGTAGAGACCTTCAACGCATGGCTCGTATCCATGAGCTACACATCGAAGAGAAGACATCGATTAAGATGAGACTTGATCTTCAGTGACCATGCTTAGACCCATTAGAATATTGCTAACTATAGTTACAAAACTTGACTTTGACATCTTCAAGATGGAAGTTATTGCATTCCTCTATGAATACCTCTCTAATGATATTCACATGACGTAGTCCAAGGCTCATTGCTAAGGAAATTAAGGTGTACAAGTTTTAGAATCTCCATCTATGGACTCAAATAAGCTTCTATAATTAGAACATCAGATTTGATGAAATTATAAAGGATATGATTTGAGATAGAATCTTGATGAACCATATGAAGTTTAGTGGGAGTACCATTGTGTTCATCATGCTAAATGTAGATGATATCATAATCATTTGGAATGATAATAATAATGTGTTTTATAATCTAGCTACTCCATACCTTAGGATATAATCTCAAGGATACCTCTTAGATCTTAGTTCTGATGCTGTTCATAAGCAAAGAAAAGAGGGTATTGAGACCGTCACATTAGTGGTACACCATGGACATTTCCATTTTCTGGAAAATTCCAAGAAAGGCTTTTTTCCCCTCAAGATATGGTACTGACCTATCTAAAGGGATAACACCTCAAAGAGTTAATGATGTGAATACCAAAGCTATATGCTCTAGTGCATCAGCTTTGGGAAGCTCAATGTATACTAGATATGTACAAAAGCTAGATGTCTGCCATGCAGTGGGAGTAGTAATCTGTTACTAATCTTACTGTGGAAATAAAATACTTGATTACAGTAATAACAATATCTTCAAAGATGACAAGACTTTTGAGAGAGTGATCTCAAAGTCTTATCTTCAAGAACTTAAGACTTATAGATAGTGATCTAAAAAGGCCTTAACTGTGGATACTATAGGAGATAGAGATATCTAGGAATAAGGGTATCTGATAAGGATAATGGAAATTACATGCTGGTTATAATAATTATTGAGTTGTAGTGTCAAGGACACTATAACTGACAAAATTGAGTATTGGTTGCATGAGATGCAACATTCGCATTGGATGTGAGCACTGTTAATAGGAGATGTGCAAGTGCCGTAAAAGGACCTGGCATAGTCTCTCGGGAACAAGAATGACTGATCATATTATCTAGCTATTTTTCTAAGTAGCCAATGATTGTCACATGAGTGAGGGTTTAAAGAATAGCCCATTAATGGCTCTGTGGGCTAGTAGAAGATTGTTGGACATGCGAGCCCACAATGGTCCATTATGTAATAAATGTTATTGCAAATATCATTCCCTGATCTGAAATAAAGAATAATTAATTTACATAATAGGTCCCTTAGTACAACTAGGGTTATGTACCATGGCCATCTTAATGATTATACAACTGTTGATTCAATTGTTGAATCACAGAGGCTGGTGCTTAGATTGAGGACTCATCAAGCACCATCAAATCATTATTAAGAGAGGATCTCCAGCCTGAGAAGGAGATGGCAATCCTTTCTCTAAAGGTTGATATCTAACCGACCTCTTGATGTAGGTCCCCTGCATAGGAATATAGATTCGGAGGTGTTAGATAAATTAGGTTAAAGAGTTGACTTAACGAGATCGAGATAACCAAAGACCTATGTCGTATATTGTTACGATATAGGCATGCATCCTCTGACCGGAGACAGATGCGTTACTATATGTCTGAGTACGTACATTTGACATACCAATAGGTTGATTACCTAACCAAGGTCTATACAGCTACACACTGGTATGCGTGCAAGGGCATATGAGTAATACGATCTCTCAAAGGGATCATACATGTTCATTACTGAACCCTAAGACATGAGCTCACTCATGAGATATTGGGAAGGATCAAATTTCGTGCACGGTCGTCTCGCTTTGGAAGCTTGACTGAATTTGTAGGTTTGATATATGCTTTTGGGAAGTACATAATCAATACATGGGTATGATATATTCTTTTGGAAAGTTATGATCGATAGCGACTCCCAGTGATCTAATAAAAAAACTTAATGATAAAACCCTGAAGGAGATAGTCTAAATAGATCTAAAACTTCGGGTTTAATCTGTTTCTTCAAATATGCATGATGTACATGTATTAGGAATTTGAGGATGATGTGATCATAAACAACTGTATAACCATAACACTTCTATTCCTAGGGAGTGATGAAACGGATCTGGATTTTAGTGACTCCTCTTAGTAGAGAAGTAATCTGATCTTAGTCCAAATGTTGGACATTGATCTGAATGTGATTCAGATACAATGAGAAGATTAGATTTGCGGTCTTGATTTAATCAAGCATCTAAGAGAGGTCCGCAAGATATGGATTTGAGATGTAATCTCAATATCCAAGTCAGTATACCTGGACATGTCCTTATCTCCAAGTATATGCGAAGAAAGCGCATTATCTTTGAAAGAGTTCAAGGATAATTTCATTGTTGATATATGTATCCGAGCATTGAGAAAATTGATAATTAAATGTGATTTAATTATCATGAATAATATGAATTTTATTCATATTATAAGGAGAGTTATCTTAGATAATTAAATGTGATTTATTTATAAGAGATGTGAATAATGTGAATGTGATTCATGTTATTTGGGTACATGAGAATAGAGACCCAATATGATTAAATGCGGTTTAATTATCATGGATATGAATAATATGGATAACACTATCCAAATTATTCACATATATTATAAATGTGATTTACAATGTATTAGAGAGAACATATTATGATTTATATTTGCTGATTAATTATTAATGAGAATTGGATTCACATTGGATAATTAATTGAAAATGTAAATCACATTTTATTTTGAGTTGTGAATGCAATTCACAAATTTCCAAAGGCATGATTGCAATATTCACAAAATAATTATGAATTATTTTTTGTAGAATAAATTACAACGAGTGTTGTTATATATATTGGATATTTCCATGGAATAATGTAATCGCATGAGATTACATGGAGATTGCACCAATTCCCATTAGGAAAGGGTGGACTTCCCCCCTCTTAATGGAAGGAGGCAATTTTCCTTCCACTTATCTCCATGCTTGATTGATTTAATTTGGAATTAATTTATATTGAATTAATAATATATATTTAATTTAAATTAAATTAATTATTTTTGTATTTTTACAACAAAATCTTGGCCATTTAAAGAAGCACAAATCAATCTCATCCGTTGATTTTGTGTAGTCCATGGATTGTGATCTACGGACTCCAAAAATACTATATAAGAAGAGGCATCCCTGGCTCTTCAAGTTACAATAATTATAACATCCATATGCTCTCTCTCTCTACATGCCAATCCTCTCTCTCTCATTGTGGCTGTCTACCATGGAACCCTAGACACCGCAGCATCGCCGTTATGCTGTCGGATCGTTTGCTCGTGGATATCTGTCTCCTTTGGTGTGCCTCACTCATGAAAAAGACGTCAGATCTTGTGTGAAGAGATCAGGAGATTCACCACTTGGATCATCAACATGGATTGCGAGAAGCACACATTTCATCAGCATGCTCGCAAGTGTCTCCTCCGTCAGATCGGAGTTGAGACAGGAGGTATCTTCATTTAGTGATTTGATCACAACCATGCTTCAAGAGGTAAACCTAATACTTGTTTGTGGTTTAGATGAAACAATCCTAGAAGTGTTCTTGGATAATGTGGTTTCAATTGATAAAAAAAATTTAAAGTCCACTGCCCGGAGCAAGTAGTGCAATTAGTCACTCTCGATCGCATTTGATGCGATCATCACGCTTCCGTGATGTGCCTAAGGATTTTCCTATATCATTCACGAACCTCGTTCGGTAAGTTTCTATTTCCTTAGCTTTCCTTGTTCTTTAGGGTAGTATTAGCATAGTTTCGCTCTTAATTTCGATTTATTTAGTTTTATTTCTCGTATTATCCAAAATCTACCCCTCGTTGGAGTTCAGCTTAGCCACCTCGTTCCGTTGTACCCGATTTTTCTCCGTCTCACCTTTCACCCTCATTCTCTTCCCCTTATCCTTGTAATCACCCCAAGCACTCCCATTTCCTTTGATCTTGCACAGATCGAGGAGTTGGATCACCATCCTCCGCCCTTCGTCGGAGATCGTCGCTCCGCCTGACCTCGCATCCATTCCACATCCAGAAGCTCTCTTTGGCTTTGTCTTTTTTCCACTAACGCACTCTTGCAAGAAATGAAAAGAAAATCACCTTTGCGAGGGCCTTTAAAGTTCGAACAAAAGCTCCAGGTGCTGAGCTTTGCCAGAGCGCCTCTGGTGGTGTTTGGCCCTTTTGGGGAGCCCAACAGATGCGGGGCACTTCTAGGAATCATCTAAGCACCTCCGTAGTGAGAACGAAGGCTAGAGACATGCACACTTGTAGATCCAAACTCGTTGGGGAGTAGTTCTTCAGCTGTTCTTCAGGACCATTTCCCCACTGTCCGATCGAGCACCTCCTCAGGAGATACAGCTACCGTCCAATCCTCCCACTCCAACACCGTCAGATCCGTGCTGAGATCTAATCTCAATGCTCCATCATCGAATGGGTATCAACCATCAGATTTATGCCACGTGGATAAGTAGGGCGTTGTGAGCCATTCGTCCACGTGTAATTAGAGGGGAAATTGCATATTTATCCCCTAGTTTGTCGTATTTTTTTGTCTGTGTAATATTTTATTATAGTTTAAAACTTTCAAGTAAAATTGCATGGAGGCCCTTGAACTTTAGTAATATTACATTGAAGTCCAGTCTACGTCACCTCACGTGCGCTCCCACGCGAGGTGGCAATTTTGCAAGGAACCCCTCATGGGTTTTTGTATTTTGCTTTAGTTAAATAACTCTAAATATTAGTTATAATATTTTAGGTAATTACAGAATGACCTTGTACTTATTTTTTATTACATAAATACCCTTGTTAGTTCATCAATTTTTGTGCATGTTTTCTATTTATTAAAAATATTATCTGTGCTCCAACAATTCTCAAAAAATAGGGTTAAGTTCCTGCTTGCTTGTAGATTCAAGCCATATTTTTGGATTTTTATTTTATACTTTAAATATTTATTAAAAATCAAAAGAATGTGTTTTGTCCCTGTTTGACTTAAAAATTCCAAAAAATATAAAACCATTTCGAAAAATTCTCAAAAAATATATTTAGTATATTTTATTATTTTGCAATTTCAAATAAAAATCACTAAAAATAGAAAAGGAAATACCATAAAAATTAAAAAGCTCCAAAATTAATTATAAAAATATAAAAAAAATCCCAAACTCCAAAAATATTTATTTTTATTTTGCAATTTACTTTATATTATTATTTATCTTTTAAATTTGATTGGGAAAATTTTGGACACTTTTGTTATTTTTATTTTCAAAACATTTCGGCATATTTATTTAATCCCCATTTAGGATATTTTGTGACTTTAAAATATATAAAAATTAGCAAAAATTCCCCTAAAATCACAAAATATCAAATTATATAAACCCCGAAAATATTTTATTTTCCGTATTTTGATTATTTTAATAGTATTTATAATTGCATTACTTTATATTGTCTATATAGTTCAGTATATTCATATATTATATATTTAAAAGAAAAAGAAACTAAAAATTAGAAAATATAAAAAGAAACAAAATTTATAAAATTAAAAATAATAATAAATATAAAAATTAACTTCCATAAAAATACAAAATTAAAAACATACAAAAAACCATAAATTCACTAAGCGATTAAAGGACAAATTCTTGTGATTAATTTCTAATAGACTCTACACTTTTGTTTCCTATGTTCGATCCCTACATATTTGTTACTATACATCTTTAATAGGGTATAATAAATTTAGATTCACACTTTCTTGCTTTGCTTGATTTATTCATTGTGTGGGTTAATTATTGATTCACCTTTGGCTTTGTTAGTGGTCGCCTCAACGAGAACATATCTTCGCTTATGTGAGGATATCATTTTAGACCCTTGCAAAATATGAGCCATCAAATGATGTCGTTGCCGGGGAGCATTGATTTGTAGAGTAGTTTTTGTCTTCTACTTAGCCACTTTTTGACTTTATTTCTCTTTATTGATTATCAATTTTGAACTGTCTGACATCTCTTCTCTTTGAATTCTTGTGAGGGATCGTGGACCGAGGAGGATCGCCTAGGTGATTCTACGTAGCCTTGGGACGAAGAGCCGGCTATTCTGACATAGCCGACATGAGAGAACATGACGCTCTAGAGAGAGACAGTAGCCTTCGATAAATTTTATTTTCTTTTTAAGAGAGAGAGAGACTTATTTCTGCATTATAATAATAGAGGGACATTGGACTTTGGACACTCAGGCTCAATTTCCAAGTGTTTATTCACTTGGGGGCTCACCAAAGTTTTTTCGTATTTTCTTCACCTTCTACATTTTTGTTCTCCCTATTTTCCCCTTTATTTCCTTTGTTTTCCACGATTTGTGCTTTTCGCTTTATTTTTATTTGTTTTGTGGAATGAGCCCTTAGCATTTTAGGTTTTCTTGATCATGTAAACTAAGGCCAAACACCTAACTATCTTTACATTGCATATATAGTCCCCGAGTTTGGACTTATCATAATTAATTGTTGAACACTTAGTCTTGAAACTGCAACCGAGAGAGGTCTCCACACAATGCTTGCAGGACCCATTGTGATGGGAACTGAGGAGCCTCCAAGACTGGACTCTAGGTTTCATTCTGATTGTTTAACATTTGTATCATCACGTGTAGTAATTGGCAGCTTAGGATGATTTCTGTATGCATATCGACATATAGTATAGGTTTACAAAATTCATGTTTTGCATCCCGCATGGAGAAAGCTGGGAAGCACTATAAGTCTTCTAACTATGCATTCATCATTTAGGAACTAAGGTGAGATTTCCATCTTAGTGTCGCCTTGCATTGCTTTGTCATCCTCTCCTGCTGACTTTGAGCATATAGGTATTAAAGAAAATCAACAAAATGTTAAGCGTTTGTATTGAATTTACTCAAAGCAAGTGATAACACAAAAAAAATAAAAAAGAGACTGCTAAAAATACTTGACCTGAATAAAAATGATTAATTGGACTCATTGCATTGGGTGAACAAAGAATACAATGTATTCAAGTACCTTTCTGACAGAGTGAGCTACAACCCTTAAGGAATAGAGACAAATACCCTATATGTGGCTACCTCAAAAATCACCTAGGATCGGTAAAGTACCGATGCTCCTATCGTACGTGACCAAGTAGGGCCTGGTCGAGCACGGTGTTCCCACCTTGTGTGGAGCATCCGACTTGGTTTGAAGTACTGAGGTTAGGACACACCCTCACAGGGTTGTTTGTCTCATCGATTCGTGCCTGCGTAGGGCCTAGCACGATCATGGATGATTCCATTGCGAGCTTGGTCTGAAGTATTTGGGTTCGCCTTTATCGGCTTCCTCTTTCTATTTCTTTGGCTGAGTATCCACCCAGGCATGAGGTTGAGGACCTTAAATAGCGCAGATCACATGATACAAAGGAGGTGGAAGAAGCATGGGGAGACTCATCCCAGTAATACATGCTCTCCTCTAGAGCTAGCCGCTTAAGGACTCATGACAACATTTTTGCCTGAATCAATAACCCTGAAATTGAAAAGATAAAAATACCTGAAATATTATAGCTTCACAGGTTGAGTTGGTGAATCCATTGTTTTGAGGTTTGATTGCTTAGTTTCATTTAGGAAAAAATCGAAAACATCGCACATTCGCACCATTTTTCTCCTATCTTATTTCATCCTTTTTGATCCTCACTAAATTAGAGCCATTCTACTATTTCACACTCATTTTGTTTCCTGTTAACCTCCGTATCGATCTTCCTCTTGACCTTCGAGATGGTGACACACGGATGGCTTAGTCGAGACTACGGTGATACCCGCATCGATTCCATATACTCGCCTTCTCCAATAATTCGGGGTGATTCCTAAAACTCAGTTTGAATTTCTGCAAACTGATCTCCAGACTCCCGATCTTCTCCAATAATCTGGGATCACTCTTGTCCCGAACTCTGCCCATTTTGGATGGTAATTTATTTCACTCCTTATGCATCACCATCCTTAATGAAGTTCTGTGTTGACCTTAACACAAAACAATTCTCAACATCATGTGTAACAAGTCAGACTGATCGGGTTATTCTTCCATGTGCAGACCAAGAACTCGATCCAGAGCCCGAGATACTCTTAGATTCATATAAAGACATGGATCCTGCAGGAAAGGGAAAGGGACCACAACCCCAGCAACCTTAGCAGTCAGAACATGGGATGGGTGGGCAGCACACAACACAGAATGATGTCAACAGCCAGTTCCTTGCATCAATCCAAGACATACAACATCAGTTAGCAAATCAAGGATTGTCCCAGGTCGCCTTCTAGGAGATGCTTAGTGATCTGAGGAGAAGGAGCTATGAAAGAGATGCCAGCCGAGAGGATGACCTGAATAGAGAGGATGACTTCCATATGGATGATGTAGAAGACAATCTCAGATGGACCCCATGGTGGAAGAGGAGAGGCAAGATCGCAGTCTAAGCCCACGCTGAAGGAGACTAACATGCCTGGGGCATGCCATATCACAAAGTGGATTCAGATTCCACCCATCTGCCCACTTCGAGATGAAGCTGCAATTCTTATCTCTGCTCCTGACCTTCTATGGGAACACAACCGAAGAACCATATATCCACCTGCAACAGTTCGACCGCAGCTGCACCACATCACACTCCCCGAACATCCCTCTACAGATAATCAAGATGATTGTCTGTTCTTTCAGCATCCAAGACAAGGCCCAGTATTGGGTCGATTATTTGGGAAAGGTAGTGACGATTGTGTTTCTTCACAAATTCTATCCTCTCGGCTGCTTGAACCAGATGCATGCCTGCATCTCCAGCTTCATCCAGCAACTCCATGAGACGATACATGAAGCATGGGAGAGATTTAAAGACTTGCAAGAGAAGTGTCCCCACCATGATATCCCCAAGACTAATCTTGTGCATCATTTCTTTGTTGGGTTGACACTTGAGAACCAAAAGCTAGTAGATACCGCTTGTGGTGGTTCTCATTTCAATAAGGATGAGGATGTTGACTGGGACATTATGGCCCAAGGAGAGGCCGCTCGATCCTCTTCGTGTGCATACATGAAGATGCGTGCCACCGACCACAAGCCTGTTAACATGGAAACACATGCCGAAGACAAATATGAGAGGTCAAACCTTAGCATCATCTAGAGCCATTTATCTAAGGTGGACATCATTGAGAAGAGGTCTCAGGACCTAGAAAAACTTGCAGTCATTGAGAAGAGGACCCAGGGCTTGGAGAATCTCGATCTGATTTTCCATCAGCTGGAGCAGCTCATTCAGACACTGAATGCCAATGCCTGCAATTATACATCAACAACTGCCGAATCTTCCATTGAGCAGAAGGAGACAACACCGACACAACCTCCTCAGTCGAGTCTCATGTCGCCCCAACCCATCTAGCATGTATATTACATGAAGACCCCAGAGTAGCCCCCACAACCCTAGACACAGATGGTTGTTTACCAACTAGAGCCCCAGTCTGTCTACCACGAGCAGTTCTGTCAACCCTCGCCACTCATCCAAGAGATAAATGGTGTCTAGAATAATGAGCACAGTTGAACTGTCCTCAGGTATAATTGCAGGGTCAGAACATGGACAACATCCCCTATCACCACTAGCAGTAGGGAGGAAGACACTACCACAGCAACACCTGGAGGAAGAATTATCAGCAAGGTCCTCAGCAGCCCGATTATCGTAGTCAGGGTTAGCATCAATAGTAGTCTGCTGCTCAATACCATCACCAGTACTCTGGTCCTCCTCAGTACTCCCTGTACTCTCTCCATTCACTCCTTCTCACCAATAGTCTTATCAGGTTTACAACTAGCAGCCTCCACAATTACCGTAGCCAGCGGCCCCATCAGATCGACCCGTCCGAGGCACCACCACCGAACCCGACCCTGGATTGTTTAGCTGAACTAGTGAGAAATATGGTTGAGATGACCGAGAAGATTGATGACCTGATAGCTGCGAAGACTATCATACCCGCTCAGGTCGAGGCGATCCGAACAACTTCCGACACGAGGAGCAGGTAGTGTGCAATGATCTACTTGATTCGAATAGAAATGATTTGTTTATATCTAACATTGTTACTCTCAAGAATAGTAGAACACTGCAGCCATTGTCAACCACGAAGGGAAAGCATCTTGCATCTGACGGTGAATTGTCAACCAAGCCAGTAGAAGGGTCGAACCATATTTTTGCACCACCAGCACCGGAATCAAAAAATCAAAAAAAGAAGAAAATCCAATAATATAAAAAGATGATAGCATCACATGCCTCGTTGGAGACCAGCCAGCTTTGGAGAAGCCCCCACATGCAGCAGACCCACAGTCAGTCAAGGATGTCGTGCTAATATTTTTTGGTCCACCACTTGTAGATGATTTACATTTTGTCATCTATCTATGCATCATGATATGGACAATACAGTTTCTGAGTTTGTAAATATTCTTTTTCCTGAAGCAATGAAAAAACATAAAAAAATCAAAAAATTTTGAAAAATACATTTGTCTGATCCTGCTATTGTGGGAATTATCCAGAACTTGACATTGAACATGTCTTTGATGAAAGCTCTTGAGTACATGCCTATTGTGAAGAAAGTATTAAAAGATGCATGTACAACGAGGCATCAACCTCACCCCCACAATCCAAGAATTCAAGATGGCAAATCTGAAAGCACATTCTCATCATGGCCACAATCAATGCCATCAGAAATTTCCCAGATAAAAAGAAGGACAAGGGAGCGTCACTCATTCCTTGCCAGATGTTCAGCCAAGAATTTAAAAGAACATTAATTACAGCAGATCTTCTATCAATTTGATGTCGGCCTCACTGCTCACTAAATTCAGTTAGGTCCGCTCAATCCCACCAAGATGATTCTGCAGTTCGCAGACAAGTCAGTCAAGCGGCCTAGAGGCATATTGGAGGATGTGATCGTAACTGTTGGAGACAATTCCCTATTGACATTGTAGTGTTGGACATGGATGTCTCCACACCTCCGCTCCATACCTTTATTATTCTTGGCCGGTTGTTCCTCCGAACTGCTGAAGCAATAGTGAACTACGACACTAGATAGATGACATTCAGCTCCAACAACAACAAAGTCAAGATAGTGACCGTGTCTGATTCCAAGATTACAGAGGGAGCATCTGCAGTGGGTGTGTGGTGATCAACCATTCTAAAGACTGCAACTTTTTAGCTGAAATCCAACATGCAAATCTTTTCATGAATGACATTGATATTTACGAATTCCTTGGTTCTGAGGAAGGAGTGTACAGTGCAGTCGCATTTCTCTCTATCGATGAGGATGGGATTTGTGATGATGTGCCCAACGAGTTCAAAGAACTTTTTGTGGGGACAATGAGCTCGCAAGATCAAGATCAAATCATTGGTGGATTTTGAAATAATGTGGATTTAATTGATGATTTCTCTGATTTTTTTTAAAGATGAGCCTGAATAGTCAAATGTGGACATTGAACACCTGGATGTACAACCACTTACTGTTATTTCTAAAGTCACTAGTGAAGCAGCTCCGACTCCTCCCGAGCTGAAACCATTGACCTCCAACATGAAGTACGCCTTCCTTGCGAGTGAGCCATCTGATGTAGATTCTTGAACATAACCACAAGGTGAGAGGTTGGAAAATCTCGAATCTCCATGGGATCAATCCTTCACTTTGCTCTCATCACATTTTCCTTTAGGAAGACAACAAACCCTTCTGTAAATTTCAAAGAAGACCGAATCTAAACCTTCGGGAGGTTGTCATGAAAGAGATTCAAAAATGGTGTGATGCGAGATTTATCTATCCCATCTCCGACTTTAATGGGTGAGTCCCTTGTTCGTCGTGCCTAAGTAATCAGGGATTACTATTGTGAAGAATGACAATGGAGAGGAGATCCCGAATTGAGTATCCACTTGTTGGAGAGTGTGCGTTGACTAGAGAAGATTGAACCTTGCCACCAAGAAAGACCACTTCCCACTACCCTTCATTGACCAGATTCTTGAGAGACTAGCCGTGAAGGAATAATTCTTCTTTTTGGACAGGTACTTCGATATAAACAAGTTGCTATAGCACATGAAGACCAAGAGAAGACCACGTTCACCTATCCATTTGGGATGTACGCCTTCAGATGGATGCCGTTCGAGCTATGCAATGCCCTATCCACGTTTTAGAGGTATATGCTTGCAGTGTTCATCAATATGGTGGGAAGTTTTATGGAGGTTTTCATGGATGATTCTTCAGTCTATGGGGATTTATTTGATCCATACCTTGACTCAGTGTTTTGAAAACTAGACCGGACATGCCATTTTGACCGGTCCGACCGGTGAACTGGGCCTGGATCGGTCCGGTGAATCAGTTTATGCCACTTCGTATCAATTATTCAAATTTTAATTAACATGCCCGGTTCAACCTATTTTTTTGACCCGGTTTAATCAGGTTCAACTGAAGTTGAACCACATTTAATTTTTAAATTATTTAAAAAATTTGTTGATAGTGGTAGTTGAACCCATGACCTTTGGTTACATATTTCAAACTTCTAACCAACTACATTAACACAACTTTTTGCATGTATTGGGTTTTAAATATAATTAAACTATTATCACATTATAGAGCATCTAGTCCAATATATATATATGATATTTATGATATTTGATGATGTATAAGAAAAATACTTTATGTATAGTTTGAAATATATACATTATCTATGTAATTTATTTATATTTCATGTAAATTTAAGTGCATATTATATATATTATTTCATTTCGGTTTGATTAGCTGATTCAACCACTTTTTTTCACCGATCCGATTTAATTCAGTTTTAAATAATGATGACGTCATCATCCGATTGAACCGGGTTTGATTACATGGTTCAACCCGATCCGAACATTTCTGTAAGGTTTCTGGTTCGGTGTTCAGTTTGTTTTAAAAACCTTGCCTTGACTATCTCGACCGAGTTCTGCGGAGGTGCTGTGAAGTCAATCTAGTACTCTCTGGAAGAAGAGAAAATTCATGGTGATTGAAGGAATTATGCTGGATCATGTTGTATCTAAAGGCGGTATGTAAGTTGACCCAGTCAAGGCGGATGTGATTTCTAAACTTGAGCCATCAACAATAATCAAACAAGTCCAGTCATTTTTGGGTCATTTCGGTTTCTACTGACGCTTCCTCAAAGATTTCAACAACTTGGCCCGACCATTGACTGATTTGGGCAAAGAGAATGATTTTATTGTCAATGATCAAGTACTTCTTGCCTTCAATCTGTTGAAAGAACTCATCACTCAGGCCCCTATCTTGCAACCACCTGATTGGACGTTACCTTTCGAAATCATGACATATGCGTCAGATTACGACATCGTGGTTGTACTGGGACAGAGGAAAGATAATATCCCATTTTCTATTCATTATGCTAACCGAACACTCGACTAAGCTCAAAGGAATTACACAATCACTGAGGAGCTGCTAAGGGTAGTTTTTGTGAAAACCTCGAAAATTGAAAATGGACTAAAATGCAAATCTTGACTGAATCTGATCTTAATTACAAATATGCTTTTATTCCAGTATTCAAAAAATTCATTTGAATAGTTCATTGCTTAGGGCTCGTTGATAGCTTTCCAACGAGTCTAAGAACATAAAAATCCGAGTTTGGGGGCCCAAGATACGACCGTTTTAGCGAGACCGGGTCCAGTTCAATTTCGGATCTGAATTCGAGTTCAACCCAATAAAACCATCCCCATCTCCCCTCAAAACGCCCAAAACCCCTTCCCCTTCGATCAGCCCTCTTCTTCCTCCCTTTACACTCGCTGGAGCTCCGCGGAGCGCCTCGGATCGACAATCCGAGACCACCCATGCGTAGAGAAGGTCCAAGGCATCCCTGTATACGGTTTTGCATCATCATCAGGGCACCGATCATGCCGTTCTTCATGGGTGGAGATTCCGAGGAATCAGATATCCTTGAGGTACGATGCTCCCTCCCCTCTTGCTGCGGATTCCACGCGATTTTTATCTATATATCTGCTCAGTTAGAGCCTTTGTGATTTTGGTGGCATGGGTTGTGTTGCGATTTGGAACTAGCAATCCCAATCTCGTTTATTCTCTCGATCCCTACTCTCCATGCTGACCAATATCTAACTAATTGTGAAGACACGCGATCATGATTTGTAGACTAGAGATATAGTTGTACATAACTAAGCATGTCAGCATATGAGACAATGGTAGAACACCATCCTCTGCATCCATAATTTTTTTGATAATTGCTTGGTATTTAAAGAGAATAAAGTCTTCAAAACCAAAAGAATCACCAGAGCCAAAATCTCAAACCCAAAATGCTAAATTTCATAGAAAAATTAATAATTAGACCAGATAACTCTTTTATAAACAAAGAAGTTGATGAGATCCAAGGAATTACATCTAGAGTTAAGTTCTCTCCAATAGGAAATGCATAATGGCCATCCTTATCATCCACTCTCCACGGTGGAAATGCATTCATACTGGTCCACTGCAATAGCATATGGAATGAAAAGCAGAGTTCATGAAATGGTCATTTAAGGCTTCCTGTCCACATTACTTAGATGTTGGCACCTGCATAAAAACATATCTGGGTGAGACTCTCTGTCTCTCAACAGATATCTAGTTTAAGAGTGAATATCAAGGTAAAATACATATTGTATGGTTCAATTGAGCTTATAGTTAATAGGACATGTGCGTGTAATTAAGTCAGTTGAGCTTGTCATCTTCGATATATCTATGTATTACTAAAAGAACTTATAAGATTATACTTAGGGGTTGTACCCTTGAATGCAACTCCAAAACCAGTAGAAACTACCTTAGTGGCATCAATTGGGAATTTTCTTAATGAAACATTTGAGTATTGGGACAAATGCTTTAGCCGAACTGTTCCTAAGGAGCTAGGAAAACTTCAGAACCTACTATTGATGGGCACAGATGCAAATAATTTGAGTGGCTTCCTTCTGCCCGAGCTTGGGAATATGACCAGTCTAGAGCAAATATCCTTCGATGGCCATGGATAAAGTGGCGAGATACCGACAACATTATCTTGATTTCACATACTGAAATTCATGTCATTTTCTTTTTTAAGCGTGAGTAGTTGGTCCATTTTGGAACTGAATTCTCTTGTTTATGTAACAACATGGTTGCTTCGAATAATTACTTTGTTGTCTAGTGTTCCATCCTATCAATGATATGTCAGTATCTGATCAAATTAAATTGAACATGGAGATTCTACCAAATTCTATCCCTATATTCTATAATGTCTCTTGTATCTAGAAGTTTCGTAGATTATGACAACTCTCATCCTTTGGGAAACAACGAGTAGAGGAGTAGTTGCCGCCAAGGAGGGGCATGCACCCTTAGGGCCCTGGGTAGAAGCCTAGATGAACACGATCCAACTGCAATTGTAGCTGCGATGGTTGGGAGACATGTTGCTTGACACACCGAGGTGCTAATCTGACGTTGTTGGCATCGGCACTTGCATGCTTTAGCCCAGTGCACGAACGCAGGACCAAGCAGTCATAGTTGGTTTACTAGTGTTTCGCTTGTCACTTAGAGTTAACACTCGTGTACGGACCAATGTAGGCCACATTAGTTGGTATTCCGAGTGGGAGCACTAAGCGGGGAGTTCCGGAAAATGTGGTTAATGAAGTTGGGAATGATATATAGTTCTCCTGGGTATAAGGAGGATCGGATTGTCACGATGATTCATGGGTTGAAATCTAATTTGTGAATCGGAAGTACAATTGCGAAGTAGAGCTAAGTGGACATGGTGGGAACTTATTTAGGATGCATTGTAACCCATCGCATGCCTACGGAGTCACTCCAACCCTTAGGTGTTCTTTTACCTTAGAGTCATAGTGTGAGGTCTCATCTAGACCAAAATCACAGACTATCAACAAAGCTTGGTTACTGATATCCATATCTAATACTAATAACTAGAATGTAATTCTTTATGAGATTGGTTACCCAATTTCTTTCTCTTTTGCACACATTTAAATTATATGCTGCATTTCTTTTTGTATAGTTTTTTTAAAATCGTATTGGGCAATTTTGCTCATAACGTATGTATGCGTGGATCCGCAGGTTCGCAGCAGTGATACATTCGAGGCACCATCAATTTTTGTACAGCTTAACCTTCTTTTGTGGTACATTCTTGATGGTTCCTTTTATTGTTTCCTTTACTTGTAGTTTCTACTTTTTGAGATACATGGCACGTAAAATGTATAATGTATGTGTGGACATTTTTTTATGCATACATGTATACTTTTGTGGACATGAATGGACAATGGAAATGTATGAAATGTGAACAGGTTGAATGAGAAGCAAAAATAAAAAATACTTATGCATGTTACTATTTTCTCCTGCTTTTGTGAATGACAAATATTTGAATGTGGAATGTATGTGCATGGATTGGTTTGCCGAGTACCCGGATCTTAAGGGGGACGGGCATCACAGCTTGGTATTAGAGTTGTGGTACTCCATTCCAATTCACACATATCATTCCTCATTGGTATCTGAATACTAGATAGTGTGAAGTCTTCTAACCCAACACGAGTCCACAGGAGAATAGAATGATTGCATCCATGTCCACATGTTTCTCATAATGTATCTCTTAAGAAAAGCAAGTACTAATGCCTTGGTTCTTTATGCAAAACCATGTCGCCTCACGTAGACTAGGATAGGGCGCAACAGTTGGCTCTCCTTGTACATGCGGTACAGGGGATTCAACAACACCAAGAGGCGATGGAGCAATGGCTCCAGAGGCAGGATGACCCCTCCTACCGTTCCTCTCACGACGGGGAGGAGATTATCAACTTGTCATTTTCATTGGAGCCCAAGCAACCAGAAGATGCAGATGCTTTGCAGAAGCATCAGAGCACTTATGTCGCATACCGGCAGGCAGCGGTATCACAGTTCTTTGGTACCACCATCCTGGACGACGCCGAGCTATGGATGTCATAGGTTGCTAAAGTTCTGAAAATGACACGTGCACCCGAGGACACATGGGTATCATTTGCAGAATACTCCCTGGCTAGCTATGCAGAGCGGTGGTGGAATGCCACCAAGGAGCACTTGACGGGACCCCTCATGTGGGAGACCTTCTTTGATTAGTTCTGTGTAGAGTTCTACCCAGACCATTTGGTGGAAGACCAGAGGAAGTAGTTTGCTGAGTTGAGATAGGGGTCAATGACATCACAAGAGTACCTGATTCGTTACATAGAGCTCTCTCACCATTCCCCTGCTACGACAACTTACCCCCAGGAGAACTTGCAGAAGTTCATCCAGGGAATGCGTGAGGAGGTACAAGAGCAGCTCTCTACCTTAGACCTCGCCTCCATCAAGAATGCCATAGTGAAGGCGATAAAGTGGGAGGAAACACATCACTGCTTACAAAGGAGTCAGTCACGGTTGCCTCCACCTCAGCCTAGTAGGGTTGTGCGGCGGGACTTCTCTCAGTTATGTAGAGACTGCCACCACCACCTGACATCGACAGTAGCACCTATCAATCGGTTCACACCTACCTTGGGACAGACTTTGGCAGGACACAGTTCATTTTCTTCTCGCCCCCTACGCAGGCACCGAGTCGTAGGCCTGTGGTTGGCAGTTTTGCTTCTGGTGGGAGCTTGTTATAGGCTGACAGTCGTACTTGTTACCTTTGTAGACAGCTGGGCCACTTCAAGGCTCAATGCCCTTTACGTGCTAGCAGCTCGGGCATGCAACATCAGCAGAGTGGAAGACCAACTGGGTCTTCTGGCCAGTTTCAGAGATCAGGATCCCGCCAAGGAGGCCGTGACTTCCAGTAAAATCACAACAGAGAGCCAATGTTGCGGGATCTAGTGCACCACGACGAGGCCAGCTGAATATAGTGACACAAGAGCAGGCTCACACTTCTGGATCAGTAGTCAGAGGTATGATTTCAGTTCATGGGACATCTTTACATGCACTGTGTGATTCAGGGGCTACACATTCCTTCCTTGCACATCATATGGTGCCCACATTGGGCAAGTCATTGATGGAGAATGCTTTCTGATGAATCTCCATGTCATCAACTTTATTCTATAATTTGGACCTTAAAAACCCTAGCAAATGCATGTAAAAAGCATTAATTTGTGCATAATATCATTCATTGTTTATTATATTATTTATATATAAAATAAGGTTTTTAATGTCCAAATTATAGAATAAAGAGAAGAAAAGAAAAAAGAATAAAATATTGAAAATATATTATGACCCTAAACCCCGAGACTAAGGCAAGAATTGACTTGCTCGACAAGGAATAAAGTAGGGGGATATAAGGGCCAAAAAGACAATGAAAATCTCATTTATTCATTCTTTAAATATGCATTTTTGATACCTATTTTATATTCCATTATTTAGTCATCAAATAAAGAATTTTTTAATAAAAGTTGTAGATAATAGTGTAAATAAAAATACAAAATTGAGTTTGTACAAAAATAATACACAATGTTCATTTTATACACAAAATAAAAAGCCAAAAACCAAACTTCACAGACCCGTATCTTTTTAATAAAAGATCGAAACATATAAAATCACCTCTAATTGTATATAACTTTTCACAAGCTATTTAATGGTGGGTAATTTTATATTTTTTGGAGTTACTGTGGCAGAAGTTAGGTTTTTAACCCCTA